>OX608080.1:98779296-98826796 GCA_951509765.1 Sphenella marginata | reverse complement strand
TCAATTATTATTTAAAATATTAAAAAATTATTATTTATTAAAACATTAAAAAAGTCAACAAAAATGTTTAGTAATTTTTTTTTTAATTAAATTAAAATTTTCGGCTTTTAGGAAGTGCTAAAAATATGTGTTCTTCTTTGATTAAAAAATAAATAAAATTTTTCCCATGAGATTAATTATTTATTTAAACGTGTTTTAAAGTATTTTTTTGCTTTTACAAAGTAGAAATTCTAAAGCCATCCCAAAAAAAAAAATTTTTTTCTTTTCTTTAAAAAAAAAGGATGGTGTCCCCTTTTCGATCAATTATTTATTTAAAATTTGAGATAGTTTCCCAAAGAGTATTTACATTTTTTTTTTCAATTTAAATTAAAATGTTTTGCTTTACAAAGTACAAATTCTAAAGCCAACCGAAAAAAAAAATTTTTTCTTTTCTTTAAAAATAAAAAGGTTGACCCTTTTTGATTCATTTTTATTTAAAAGTTGAGTAAGTCACCAAAAAATGTTTATTGAATTTTAAGAAAAATTTATTTTTCCAAGCCACCATCCTAACTACTGCTCATCCATATATGTACATACATACATACCTCACTTTTAACATGGGTATGAGAATGCATGAGCATACATATGTCTGGTCTCCAGTGCTTGACGGAAGTTCTTTCACCGGATTCACGCTATTCCTTCTTGCATGCATATTTGATGTCGAGTAGGTGCTCTCCAATACATACCCTACAGTCAAACTAACCAGTTGTTTACTGGCTAACAACTGGTACGAATCACAAGAAAAATAGACAGTAAGGTCCTAGTCAGTAAAGTCGAATAGTTCTCATTTGATTATCAAAAAAAGCTTTAAATTAAAAAAAAAAATTTTGTTATTTTATTCACAAGTTGCTTTGTGCTTGCGAAAAAAAATTGATTTACGATTTTTATATATTTGGTCTTCCTCGTACTAGTTTCACTTCAGCTAGTTTTAATACCAAGGAATAGTTTTTTTGCTAAGTTTGATGTTTCACTGAAGGCCATGTATGTACATATGTATGCAAGTGTAATTTTACCTCAAGCATAGTTTGTCTTTTGGTTGCCCGCTAGCTTAACGTTGATTCGAGCATGACAAAAACGAACAGTGTCCATTTGAGTTGATCGACTACCCGACTGAGACTGTGCGGCTTAGAGTCAAATGATTTTGTCAAGCAACAAGGCAACGTTGGTATGACTTATCGATTTCATGTTGGCTATATCTCATCTATCATTCTGCAAAAAAAATTCTGCACACACACAACCCAACACTAACATATACACATGCACCTACCCTAAGAGGGCGACTATGGCTTGTTGGCAAATCTTTGCTTCGGTTGTACGTTCTTCTTTTTTTTTACGAATGGCACGCTTTGGTAGTTTGGCTGTGTGTTTGTATTAAAGCTGTCCTCGACATTGTCTTAGGCTTAGGCAATGTACTCAAGAAATCCTATCGTTCAATAAGCAATAAAGAGCAAAAATCACTGATAGTCATGTATTTATCATGTGTGAGCATGTCAAAGAGGAGGTAGTGAAATTAGTTAAGAAATCTAATTTTGGTTGAAATTGAAGGAAATATACTCAGTTGCAGGTTTCGGTAAAAATCCATTTACACACAAATTATTGCGTATCATGAATAATCATGCCATGGCTTTGACGAAATTTTAGAGGGCGTGGTTACAATACGATTCTACTACTTTTCAATATTCACTTATTAATGGGCTCCTCTTTTCATACTGACTTTTTTGATATTCGGATATAGGGGTGCGCGATTAATAAAATTAGTTATTAATCATTATCGATTAATCAAAACTATTAATTTGAGTAACAATCACATTTTAATTAATTGCAATCAATATTAATTTATTTGTTGGTTAAGAAAAGTATTCGAATGAAAAAATTCTTAAATTTCAATGAATTGTTCTGGAGCAAACCTGTTAAATTTGATTAGTTATTAGTAATCAACTGATTACACGGACTTTTCAATTGAGAAAGATTATTTGATTTAATTTAATTGTTTTCAAGAAAGGCAATAATAAATTGATTATGACTAAAAAAATCAAAAAAATCAAAAAAGATCAAAATAAAATTTAAAAAAATTTAAAAAATAATAATCAAACCTAATCATAAAAAAATTGATTAGACAGATTTTTCAATTGGTAAAGATTATTTTAATTGTTTGCAAGAAAGGTAATAATAAATTGACTATGACTAAAAATATCAAAAATAATCAAAAAAGATAAAAAAACATATTAAAAAAAATTCACAACTAATAATAATAACTAATCAAAAATAAATTGTTTTGATTACCTTTGATCTTTATTACCAACTTTTAATATCCGGAAAAATCATGTTTTTTCTTTGTTGGTTTTTAATTAATTGGAAAATAATCATTAAAGGACTCTCAGAAAAATAATCAATCAAAACGGTAATCATTACGATTACTAATCAGTATTTAACAGTTCTGCTTTCCAGTAAATATAATCAGTCGTCAGCTAATTAAACAAAATATAATGGAGTAACTAGGAATAACCAAAATACTGCTTATTTGTCTACCAAATTTTTAAATCGATTAATCGCACTTTCGTAGTCGCTAGCTAACTCCATTAACTTATGCAATTTTAATCTACTATGAGCAAAATAATAAATCATAAATTTTCTCTAATAAACTTTACATAACCTAAAATTCAAATTTACATAACCTACATAAAATTCAATTGTCCTATTTCAACCACCGCCGACTGTACCTGCAGCATTGGTTTTTCGAGACACAATGCCAACGACAATGATAATTGTCATAATTGTCATGGAATACAACGACCACAACGACGAATGAAGAATGAAATGAAATTGAAATTAAAATTGAAAAAAAAAACACAAAAAAAAAATTACTGAATAGGAATTTAATTAGCGCATTCGACTTCTTTCAATTCATTTTGTCTTTTATCTGCTATTTGTACTCGTATTCTTAAGCTCTAAATCCCACACACAAGCTGCGAAGTAAAAAAGCTCCAGAGCCGATAATAGATAATTCCTGTTTGTTTGTAAATTGATTTTGTATGATTTAATCTTCTTAGAAGTATTATGCAATGAATTATCACAATCTCATGCTTTTGTGGTAAGCTAAAAAAAAAAATTAAATAAACAAATAAGCTGGCAGCAAGTTTGTTTAAATCTGTGCAGAATTATTTCTCATTGAAAATTAAAACCAAAGCGTGCGTGGGGTGGCGAAATTTGAGGAAAAAGCAATTTTAAAGCTTTTTCTGTGTTAAAAGTCATTGCAACGTGGGAAGTGAAAAGCTTTCTGACACTTTTCACTTTCTTTAGAAAATATATAAACAAATTTTACTGAAACCGATTTTCGTGGTTTTTTTTAAAGATTCTTGACTACAAATTTAATAAAATTTTTCACTTTTCAAACATTTGTTTTTTTTAATTTAATTTAATGTTTACTACACCAGCTGTTGTTGCTTCTTTCGTTTAGTTCATTTGCATTGCGGCCAGTATAATTCGCAACCAGCTTATGAAATATTCCAGTGATATATTAAATAATTTTAAAGCTGCATTAATACATCTCAAGCAGACTTGTTAAATTTGATTCGTAATTAGTAATCAATTGATTAAACAGATTTGTTTAATGGTAATGATTATTTTAGTTGTTTTCAAGAAAAGTCAATTACAAATTTATTATAATTAAAAAAATCATGATTTTTTAAAATTCTTAAAAAAAATAAAAAGATATTTAAAACAAAACTAGAAAAAACAAATATAATAATAAAAAAAATCAAAAATAATCAACTTTTCTTTATGTAATTTTCTTTTATTTTGTTTGTATTATTGTTGTTTTTTTATCATATTTGATTTTTTAGGTTTGTTTTGACTGTTTTTGATTATTTTTGTTAATCGTGAAAAATTTCCATTTTTTTTCGCATTATTTTTAAATGATTGTAAATATAATGAAAAAAAAAAATCCAAAATAATCCAAAATTTTTATTTTTATTTTTTTAGTTTTTTTTTTTTTTTATTATTGTTTTTTTTTATCATATTTGATTTCTTAATTCTATTTTGATTATTTTTGATAATTTTTTTTAATCGTGAAAAATTATGATTTTTTTTTAAGTATTTTTAATTAATTGAAAAACTCAATCATTAAATGGATTCTCAGGAAAATAATCATTCAACACGGTAACCATTATGATTAATAATCATTATTTAATAAGCCTGATCTCAAGTCATTAATTTTTGGCCTTTTCATTAGAGACATTTTTATAATTTGAGAAGATTTCGCTCAAAGCTGAACAAAGGGGTTGTTGCATTCGCTCTGTCTATTTTGTTTTTGTAATCAGCATAGAGGTTGCCAAAATCAACATGCAACCATTACGTTACGTTAAGGATACGACTACAGCGATACGACAAACGCACCAGTGACACCAGCTTAAGGCAATTTACTTCAACCGTCATTGATAATATTACGTAACGGGAAAATTGTGTTACAGTAAATGTTTTTCTATACCATTTGCTCAATTCAATGAATACGAGTACCATAATTGAGATTTAAGCAAGTCATTGAACTTGACGTAAGTGAATTTGGTTTTTCATAATCGGCTTAAAAGACTCGAGTCTCACATTTATTTAGGCATGGGAATTTCCAAATTTGAATAAGAACATGAAAAATATTTTAGCGAGCGAAATGTAGTTAGTAGGTGGTCTTGAGAATTGGAATTACCAGTATACTGAATAGAAGTCCGCCTTGTATAATTCGCCAGTATAATTCGCAACCAGCTTATGAAATATTCCAGTGATATATTAAATAATTTTAAAGCTGCATTAATACATCTCAAGCAGACTTGTTAAATTTGATTCGTAATTAGTAATCAATTGATTAAACAGATTTTTTTAATGGTAATGGTTATTTTAGTTGTTTTCAAGAAAAGTCAATTATAAATTTATTATAATTAAAAAAATCATGATGACGATTTTTTTCGGATTATTTTTAAATAATTGTAAATATAATAAAAAAAAAAAAAATCAAAAATAATCCAAAATTTTTTTTTTTATTTTTTTAGTTTTGTTTTTATTTTTTTATTATCTTTTTTTTATCATATTTGATTTTTTAATTCTGTTTTGATTATTTTTGATAATTTTTTTTAATCGTGAAAAATTATTATTTTTTTTTTAAGTATTTTTAATTAATTGAAAACTCAATCATTAAATGGATTCTCAGGAAAATAATCATTCAACCCGGTCACCATTATGATTAATAATCATTATTTAATAAGTCTGATATCAAGTCATTAATTTTTGGCTTTTTCATTAGAGACATTTTTATAATTTGAGAAGATTTCGCTCATAGCTGAACAAAGGGGTTGTTGCATTCGCTCTGTAACACAAAAATTTACTTGTGTTTTGTTTTTGTAATCAGCATAGAGGTTTTCAAAATCAACATGCAACCATTACGTTACGTTAAGGATACGACTACAGCGATATGACAAGCGCACCAATGACACCAGCTTAAGGCAATTTACTTCAACCGATAATATTACGTAACGGGAAAATTGTATTACAGTAAATGTTTTTTTTAATGCTACATATTTGCTCAATTCAATGAATACGAGTACATACCATAATTGAGATTTAAGCAAGTCATTGAACTTGATGTAAGTGAATTTGGTTTTTCATAATCGGCTTAAAAGACTCGAGTCTCACATTTATTTAGGCATGGGAATTTCCAAATTTGAATAAGAACATGAAAAATATTTTAGCGAGCGAAATGTAGTTAGTAGGTGGTCTTGAGAATTGGAATTACCAGTATACTGAATAGAAGTCCGCCTTGTGGTGCGAGTTTACCAAGATTGATTTGAATGCTGTAGCTATAGCTTGAATATACTCAAAAGCTGCTATTGGCAACGCGCTTGCCCGTGGGCTGCCCTTGTTGGTTCTTTTAGTTAAAAAATTCGTCTGTACTTGTACGATCCTACTTGTTTTGTAGCTGCCGAGCTAATGAGTTCTCTATTTGGCAATTTTCATTTGATTTAAGAATAATACTTCTATTGAACCCTTACCAATTCTAACTACCTTAATCAGTAATACGATGGGTCCGTCTATGTGAGTACAGTTCCTGCTTTAAAAACCAGCATTCAGTCAAGCCTACTTTGTATAAATGCATATGCAATAGAGATGGCAGTCCCGGGACTCAGTGATGCCAAAAATTTCGGGATTTTTTTTCTTTTCAACCCGGAATATTCGAAGCGGTAAATATGTTACCAAATA
This sequence comes from Sphenella marginata, assembly GCA_951509765.1. Classification (NCBI taxonomy): domain Eukaryota; kingdom Metazoa; phylum Arthropoda; class Insecta; order Diptera; family Tephritidae; genus Sphenella; species Sphenella marginata. The sequence goes on along the minus strand of OX608080.1, from coordinate 98,820,514 downwards.
CCCAATTGTGGTGCTTTATTTCTAATTTTTTCTTCGAATTGCCGGGACGTGTATGTTTTTTGCAGATTCAGAACGATATCTTTAAATGTAGACGAATTTTTAAAATATCGCTTTTCTGCCAGAAATGCACCGTCGATTCATTTTCATAAGATTTGGCATTGCAATCGTGGTATCGATAACATTAAGTCGATACTTTTTTGCTATTTTTTGGGGGAGTGTTTTGGTCAAAAAATTGACCCTTTCGAAACGAATTTGTAAAAAGATTAGCGATAACAAATTTTTGAAAAAAAAAAAAAAATTTATTTTCGGTTTTCGGTCCAAAAAAAACCAGTCCCAAAACCCGAAAATAATTTTTTTTTTCAAAAATCTGTTATGGCCAACTTTTTTAGTGGACTTTTTTGAGTCGGACAGGGTACACATACATGAACACTTTAAAATCAAATCAAAATTTTTTGAGTAGGTCATAAGAAAAAACTAAAAATCAAAGTCGAAAAAAGTCAAAAAAATGAAATTTTTCAGGCTCGAAATTTATTTTCTTTGGATATGCGTAGTCGAATATTTTTTCCTGAGCCAAAAACCTATCGAAAAATCGATGGCGCGGTATCGGCTAACTTGCATTCATACAAACCGACCCACCCTAATATGTGTGTATAGAGAAACATACACTACTTGAACACCAGAAATTCGTTTCGATTCTTTCCCTACCAACCATGGCTATCCACTTTTTATGAATTTCTTATCGATTTCCAAAACCATCTCTATTTTTTGCTTCTCCTTACCAATACCAACAAATATTTTTGGGATATATTTCCCAAACAAAAATCGTTCTCTTTTTTCGCTACTGCAATTCCCATGAGAGTGAATGAAATAGAAACATTTTAACATAATTGCGAACAAAAGGAATTTTAACAGCTGATTCCATAAATTAAATTTTCTGTCAAAATCAATTAAAAATTTGTTGGTGCTTGGACAAAAATGTATATTTCATTGAAAAGCAACGTAAGTACAATAACTTTAAGTCTTTTTGATAAAAAATAGTAATATTTATAATGCCTTGTATGTTTTCACAGGTGCATCTTCAGTATGGACTGCTGTTCTGTGTATAATTGAAAGCTTTTTGGTTTTTTTGCGGTCGGCCCACAAGAACGCAAATTTAGCCGTCGAATTTTGAGGTGCGTAGAGTGAATTAAGTTTAGTGTGCCTGACCAAGATCAGGACATGGTTATGATGTCACCATATTATACAAATGTACATGCGCTTGTGCATTTGTTTGTTATGTTTGTGGCAAAAGTAAATTAAGTGTAGTTTACCTGAACAAGATCAGGAATATGTTAGGGTGTCATCAAAATATACAAATGGACATGCGCTTGGGCATTTGTTTGTTATTTTTGTGGTAAAAGTGAGTTTAGTGTAGTTTACCTGACCAAGATCAGGGGCATGTCATGTTATTTGAATGATTATTTAATATTTATTCATTTCTTACAGGTATCCAATCTCAAGGAAACGCGAAGCCTGCGAATATATATGTATATCTGTATGTATCGCTAAATAATTTGTTGTAAATTTTATCAATTTTGTAAACACATATGTGTAATAGAACAAAATCCATGGATTTTTTCAAGTTGTAACAAAGTTACATTTTTCTTAAAGATTTAATTTGTAATTGTATAGTTGTTTAGCATCAAAAGAAAGGTTATTAAATTACCTTTCTTTTGGTGTTAATTTCGTTTAAATCGCTTAATAATTTTTGCAACAAATAAAACAGCATGTATTTAATTATATGTATGTCTATAACTTTAAGTAAATTTTGTATTATATTTCCTAAAATTAAAGTATATATTTTCATTAAAACGTATTTTATAAAAAATAAATCGTTTTGAAATTATTTGGGCCGTTTCCATATTTTTGGGGTATTTTTTTGGGCATTTTCCCTTAATTTTTGGGTACTTTTTAGGCATACCGGATTTCCGATCTGGCAAGTCTATGAAAATGCAACCCTTTGTTTTGGGAAATTTTTATATTTAGAACGGCGCAGCTGTGTTTTTTCTTATGGAATTTCCTAATGAGTGCGATGGTGATGCAAGGTCACACGTACACGAAATTTACATGGGGAATGTGGATAATATCTGCACGCGGCCCATAGAAAACTATCCACTTTTTTATCCTCATTTGTGGATAGCGCGACCTATGTTTTATCCATTTTTTTATCTGCGTATGGTTGGTAGGGTTGTGGCATTTGAACTTACCATATGTATGTATGTGTGGTACTACTGATAATTTTTCCCTGTTCATTTCTAAAATCTACGAAAATGCTCAATGAAATATACCACACACAACTCCCCCCTTTATATCCCACAAATATGTATACCCAGAAAACTAAAAATCACATAAACAATCCTTACACCCAATTGAGTCAATTCTCAAATCAACATTCAAGTTCAACGTGTTGTCTGGTTGTTACGTGATTTGGGTATTGAAATAAGTTTTTGTGAATTATGGCCACTTCCCAATTGTTTGGCAAAAATTTCATGCAAGAAGCAATTGATATGTTTTTTAGGCCTCTTTTGAGTAGCTACATACTACACATATGCAGTCATACATATAGACATACATACATACATACATTTGAGGCCAAGCATGCATCTGCTTAATATTTCATGAAACACAAATAATACATGATGGTCTACCCAATACCGTAACGGCTCAATGTTTTTTGAATGCTTGAACTATAAAACAACAACAATGTCAGCACTTTCGATTTCATTAAGGCGTGTGTGCGCTGGTATTTGTCAAAACAGCTTTTTACTTTAGTTTTAGCATTATTTGGTTGAAGCATAATTTTGCATGCGTGTTTTGGAAAATCACAAAAAAAAAATTATTAAACTAGAAGAAAACTCAGCACTGATAATAAGATGAGCCCCATTTATATTATTACATCTTCGCAACCAGTTGAGATATTTAACTTAATTGCTTTGCCTATTACAACACTCATTAGCACCTTGCGTTTGATATCCATATTGTACTACCACATTTTGAGTCCCCCTGGTCCTCATATTCGCCTATAACTCCCAATGTGATCAAGTTATCAAAGTAAAGTATATCTTAAACTGTAAGCTAGACCTTTAGTAATACGAAGCTGAAATTTGCATTCAATTATATTCAGCAGTTTTTGAGTGATGCGCGTTCAAACATATAGACAAACTGACAAAAAATTCTAAAAACTGTTGCTTTGGATTCTATTGACACAATAATGAGCTCCCCTAACATTTTTTGTAGAAACTTGTCAATGCTTAGACATCGACCTATTGTAATTTTATTAAATGTGGAGATTAGTAGAATCATGTGGTCTCTGGTTTCAGCATAAGCTCTACTGAAGTTGTCTTTTTCTGCCGTTTTTTAACGTTTTAATGTTTCCAAAAATAATTTGCGCTCATATTTCCATTTTAAATATTTTCTAAAAAAAATTTGCGGGGCTTCAAATTCAATTTCGAGCAGCACAACCCCGTGCAGTGCTTCTTTGCCTTCTTCTTCTTATTGCACGCATATTCACAATGCTGTCACGCTTCCACTGTTTTACATATTTTCGACATTTGCTATTTTTTTTTTTGTTGTTATTTTTTTCTTCACGACCTCAGCGCATTTACTAAGTTTCGTCTTATTCATTTACTTATAATGATGTTTTCTTTGAGTCGCATTAGTTGAAAAGGCCTAAAATTCATTTAGTCTTTTTGTGCATATTTTTGTTTTTGTATTTTTTTTGTTGTTGCTCGTACTTGTCCTTCATCCATTTTGCTTTGAATTTAATTAATTGCAATTTGTTGTAATTAAGAGATTTATGTTGTGTCAGTGGATTTTTGTTAAGTGTCAGTTCTATTTAGTTTCGAAAGAGAGGCAGCACTTAAGTTAAGCTAGTAAGTAGTCCTAAGTGATTTGAGAGTACATTGTGGTATAGAATTTTGGTAAGAGAGTGTTTTTCTTTTAGCAATAAAGCTTTTAAAAAATTAATTTGGTTATTTAATGGGATATTTTTCTTTTTTTGATCCTACATGTCTGAGCAAGGTTATTTAAGTGGTCTGCCAAAAGAGATTTAACGAGCTAGCGATTAACAAAATAATAAGACAAGAATTTAGGTTACGATAGATGGGAAGCAGTGCAAGCATGCCAAGACTAAGACTAAGAAACGTTGGAGCTATACCCTTCCGTACGCATGACAGCTTGAGCAAATATTGAAATAACGAACCAAAATTCGATTTATCTGAAATTCTTACAATATTCCATTGTGAACGTATGTAAGTTTTAGGATATTCAATTTCAAATACCTTAGAAAATCAACGATATGTAAATCTTATACATTATTAACAGCAGCTTAATTACCTTTTCAGTAGTGCCAAACGTAAACTCCAATATCCGGCAACGGACTTAAGCACAAACTCAAAATAATTTATGAGCATTTTAATTGGTTTCCAAAGCATCAAGTGGCCGTAAGTAAAAGATGCAACAAAAAATCAGGAGAACGAAAAAAAATTGCTGCTGCTATAAATGTTATGCGAGATATTGCGCAGACAAAAAAACAAAACAAAAAAACATTTTAATTCTTAAAAAGAAATAAAGCTTGTTTGACATATCTAGACCGGAAGCTTAAGATTACCAAAAACAATATTATTTTTAAATCTAAATTGTTTATTCTTTGTTTTATTTTTTTAGCCTTTATTTTAAGCTAAATTGAAATTAGCCTTGTCAGATTTATGAAAAAAAAACACAAAACTGTATACTTAAGTCGTTTAAAACAATTTAAGTGACAAATGTTGTAATTTACTTTGACATGTTGATGATTTCTTAAGATTGACAGAACTAATGTTTTCCATAGCAAATTACTTTATATAATAACAAAGTGGTCTATCATGTTAATTTCTCAATATTATAATATGTCCAAGTAGACATTGATATACATACATATGTATGTATGTATGTACGTAAATATATTGGTTATTCAGAAAATATTATGCATGCATTAAATACACTGAGCGAAAAAAGCTATGTAGAGCACCGAAACAATTTTTTCCCTCTAAATCGGCAAAAAGTGATATCAAAAATATTTTACAACATTTCTGTTTATCTACCTTTCCCTTTTCGCGTCTCCTCTTCCGGTAGTGGCCTACTTGAGACCCCGTTTATTGACAACCGTGCCATTTATCTGTTTTCTTTTTCAGTGTAAACATTCTGGTGAGCCATACGAAAATATGAACTTTATCGAAACATAAACAAATCTAAAGCTAAACTAACGATAAATGACATAATTGAACCACAATAAATGACATATGTACATATCTAGTTATAAATGCTTAACCCTTCTGCTACGTTAGAAAAAAATCGCACTTTTAGTGTTTTGGGTCAATTTGACCCACTCATGAAAACTTAGCGCTACTTATAATTTTTTTAACCAAACTTCATTTTTGTTTTCGAAAAATAGGAAAAATGTGTGTAATTTTCCATAAATACTGTTCTTTATAATAGCTTCCTTAAAATGTATACATTAGGTGGGTCAAATTGACCCAGTAACACAATAAGTGTAGCAAAAACACTTTAAGATATTTGTTTGTAGTGTTGAAAACAATTATGGTTTTAATTTGTTAGCAAACCTTCTATTTAATGCAGAAAACAAGTGGAATAAGAATCATTATGATTCTATGAAAGAAACCTATGAGTTTCGTTAAGTTTTTCCTAAAATTGGGTCAAATTGACCCAAACATAGCAGAAGGGTTAAATATGAATGCAAGCATGTGGATATAAGTGCTGCCAATATTGGGATACCGTAATTTTTTAATAGTCGAAAATCTTGGAATCCTTAATGGAAAATATGAAATAAAATAAAATAAAACAAAATAAACTAAAATGAAATAAAACAAAAAAAAATAAAATAGATAAAATAAAATAATAATAAAAATAAAAAAAATAATAAAATAAAATAAAATGAAATAAAATAAAATGAAATGAAATAAAATAAAATAAAATAAAATAAAGTCAAATAAAATAAAATAAAATAAAATAAAACAAAATAAACTAAAATGAAATAAAACAAAAAAAAAAATAAAAAAAATAAAATAGATAAAATAAAATAAAATAAATAATAAAAATAATAAAATAAAATAAAATAAAATAAAATAAAATAAAATAAAATAAAATAAAATGAAATGAAATAAAATAAAATAAAATGAAATGAAATAAAATGAAATGAAATAAAATAAAATAAAGTCAAATAAAATAAATTAAAACAAAATAAAATAAAATAAAAAAAATCGAAAAATTGGCATCCCTAGTATATACTTGTGCATATGTACATATGTGATCAGTAAATATAGGCTTTGTATTGAAGACATTGAGCGCAAAAATGACTACAACAACAATAGCGCCAATTGCCAAATTACAATTACGTTTACATGCACTTAAGGCGCTTATCTTGAAAACAAAGGTGAATGACAATGCAATTTTGAAGGAAGATAGATTAAATTTTGCATTTGTCTATAGATAGCTTATTAGTACTGCTTAAACTAACTTTCAGGGTTGAATTTAAGGCCTTGTAAAACAAAAACAAAATTTATATAACATATGTATGTATGTATGTAGATGAGTTTTGCAACAAGAATTATCTGTATATTCAGCAGCAAAAATAAAAGGTATCCTATATTTTAATATAATACTCTACCTAAATACCTGGGAGAAAAATGTTAACTTTGGAGTAATGGCTATTTAGTGATGTGCGTACGAATACAATACATACAGACAGGCTACTAAATACTTAAATAACTTTATATTTGGCTTCTCTTACTGTAATAAAGACATATGCAAAATTTAATTATATGTGGAGATGATATAACTTCATATTCCCCATCCTCTGTTAGTCCAACACATCAGATAATATGAAGAATCAAACACGTATCTAGACATTTGTACGGAATCACATTGTGCGAGAGCTAGAATATAATTATTATTTTAGAACAGATGTTGGTTAAACTAATAACGAGTAATATTGCTAGAAAATACATATATATATATACCATTCAACATTTTACGAGATTGCTTCCGAAGTGAGGTTTGTGGGCACCGGTCTCAGATTTTCGAGGGTTAGTTTTTTAAAACCTGAAAAAGGGCCGAAAGGAACTTTGGAAATGAAAAGGAAGTCGAACAGAGAATTTGAAAAAAAAAAAAATTCTAAATACACATAAAACATGTAGAGCAATCCAAAATTCGATAACCACTTTTGCTACTATGAAAAAAATAAATAAATTAAAATTAAATCCGTGTCCGAAAAGGGATCTGATGATGAGCCTGGAAACTCTGAAACATGTAATCCTATCCATCGCTGTTGATTTTTCCTTTGTAATTTTTCTCCAATTATCAATTTTTCCCAAAAAACTGACAATTAAATTCATTACGAATTATTGTTTATTTGGTCTCGAGCTTGCAAAAACTTACATAAATTAAAATGTCAATATGGCAGCCCAGAGGGCAATGACGACAATCAGCTGTTTGATGAAAGCAAACTTCAAACGAAATTGTAAAGGCGAACAGTCACGTGAAGTTTGTGAAAATTGTGATTTTATTATTAAAAAGTAAGTATTTATAATTTAAAAATGGTAGACAATATGGAAGCAAAAGAAAACAGAAAGCATTGCATGTGTAGGTAGATAGGCTAAGAAATTTGAGTGATACAACAAAGGCGGTGATAGATGCCCCCGCAGCGGTGTTTGATGCTTCGGTGGTTGATTTTCTCCATAAACAACAGAGCAATACACCAAAAGCAAGTTTTGAAGGAATATCGCCAAAATTGCTTGGTTTTTATTTATCAGCTTTATAATTTTTTAGCAAAGTTGTATGGCGGCTGGCGTTCACTGGGAGTTACATAAAAAAAGGAAATTTTCACAAAGTAACTGTACGAAAAAGAAAAGAAAGAATATTTTGGATGTACTTTTATGTAAAATAAATGTTATAAAATGTAAACACAAATCGAAGACATTCCTTATTCAAGTTTGTCGAATTTTCGGGAACTTCCAATAAGTCAACGGATGAGCATCACTAGAAAGGGTCTGTGCCAAAAGGTAACTTATAGTGGATATTTTTAACAGTAATGAGGTGAATTAATCTTGGAATATTTTTGATCATAGGAAAATATATTGCACCATAGCCCTCTTATATTATAAACACAGAAAAGGAAAATTTTGGCCCAGGGTCGAACAACTGTATGAAACTGATTTGGCTTCGTCACGGGTTTTTTAGGGATATTACTTTCCTTTTCTAGGGTATTTAGGTAGTTAAACCTTTATAACACTCACCAATATGTATTCTCGAAAACTGGAAATTCCTATCAACTCCATACTCTTTGCTAATCAAAATATTTGTCTACCCTAACTTATTGTAATATATGGCAACCCTACTAGACACCGGTTGAATGACCATAACCGGTGAACTCAACTACAAAAGCAATTAGTCGCTTCCTTTTACACACATACGAGTACATAACTAGATGATGGATGAATGCAAATGTTTACACTGATTACGAAATCAGTGTCATTGCCAGTGACATAGCAAGTCGGCTATGCATCAAATCATTCTACTCTGCTTCTAAATACATACGAATCTATCTTCTACACTTGTCTGCAACAGATTCCTTTAATGTGTTAACATTTTCACGGTACCACTTACGGTATATCTATGTAAGTGAAGTGGAAAATTACAGTTATGGATACTAAGCGTGTGACCATTTGCAGGTGTTCTATTGTTCAAAGTTGTATGAGAAGGTTGAAGATGGCGAGCACATCGAGCTCTTTTGAGATAATTGAAAATTAAGCAATTCATGTTGAGTCTAAAGCATTGTGAAGCTTCCTTGCTTTGGGATTTGTAACGTAACTTTTCAATTATGTTCCGTATTTCTTTGGCTTATTTGCTTTTAAGTTATGAAATGGTGCCTCCTCATCAATTTATGATTTATAAGTGACTTATCTTAGCCGTCCTGTATGAAAAGGAATTGGGGATTCTATCAACTGAAAATCAGTCTCAGTGGGAGAAGCTAAAAAATGTAAATAATAACAAAAACAAAAAAAGGTATAATATCAGATAGTCCAATAATCGATTTCAAACTTTTAATCGATTGTTTTTTTTTTGCATTTTGTTATTCGACTAAACGATTAGTCGGTCTTCAAAAACTTGCATAAACAACATCATTTTTAAAATTTTTTATTTTTTCCCTAAAAATATATTTAACTTTCTCTACCAAATACAAATTTTTATTCTGCATCCAAACTAATTAATCGTACATGCAATTCAAACGACTAATTGTGTTTGAAAATTTTTTACAACAAATAATAAATTTTAAATAATAAATGTCAAAGAGTGTTTTTAATTAAACATAACTGACAGTAAAAGTGAACTTTTACGCAAATGACAATTTCTGGCCAATTAAATTTGCCTACGTAAGGATCTAAAGTCGGCTTTAATAAAAACTTTAATGATAGCAATCAATTTTTGTGGTTTTCTACCAATTTATAGCTTCTGTCTGCACGGGAGTATGGGGAGTACGAGAGTATGGGATAGTGTCAGTGATTTGTATTAGACTGATCTAAACAAAAATATTTAAATTAAAAATACTTTTTGTTTGCTTTCAATTATTTTTCTAGCTTTATGTCGCAAAAGTTCTTTTAAGAATTGCAAATTAAAAAAAGAAAAACTAAATTGTTATTTTTCAGAACTGCGAAAAATTTTTTTAGATCAAATGTCAATTTTAAGCTGTCTAACATTGCTAGCTTAAATTTTTTAGGACTGATTTAATTTTTGCTTTCAAACTGCCAAACTATTGCTTTTGCAGAAAATTTTTTTTTAGAAAACTTTAAAATCCACGAAAAGTTCGCAAAGAAAATTCTCGTCAATTGAGCGGTTTCCAAAGTTATTAAAAATTTCGTAAATCATATTCTAATTTTCGAAAAAAAAAAAAAAATTTCTGACCCAACCTAGTGTGCATATGTAAATTCCAATTTCTGGGTGTGTGTGGCTGGGATATTGACCGCTAAGCGGATTAAATGACACTGTGACAATTGACAACAACATTGAACTCTAAAATCAATCGTTAAACGAGTTTTCCTAGAACAACAACGCCAACAGCTATTGTCACAACAGCGATTAAGCTATTGATGTGTGAAAAAATCTAAACCGAATAAATCGAAAAAAAAAAACATGAATGATAAAAAATCTCAAACGAAATAATTTATAGAACTAACTGTGTTGATTGAAGTAATCAAAATGTGCACTCCCAACGAAAATTGAAAACGCTCAATCGATCAATTTGATTTAAAAACTTTTTTTTAATTCGTTGAAATTTTTTATGCAATTCCTGTTTGTGTATTTTTTTTTTTTTATAAAAATATGAGTATTTGTTTACTTATGTGGTGGCTTTCTATGAAAGCTTGATTTTAATTTGATGGAATTTGGGTAAAAAGTCTTATTTCGTTGCCACCGATTTTGCCCCATTTTACTCAAAAAATACTCGTATGCAGATGTAATGCCAATGGTAACTGTCATGTCAAAATATGTTCTTCATAACTTCAACAATTTTTGATTTGTTTCTTGAAACATCTTCAAAATATATTCTTTCCCCTGTGTATGAACGTTGCCACACCTTCACAATTTTCATTTATTACCGAGTGGTCAATCAAATTGTCAAATTTCGGCAATTTACCGCCATTTTGTATGACCTGTCAAATTGTGTTCCATTTTCGCGAAATTTTAGCTATAAAAAGGTGAGTTACTCGTTTGCGAAAAATGCAAAATTCACCCGCGGTGGTAGCCTTGACCTCACTCTCTTAATGTTAGTAGAGTACTATTTACTTAAATTCCAGTTTTTTCATGTTTTGTATTTTATTTAATTTAAATATTTCAGGCGTTGCACGTATTCGTAATGGCATGTCAACTAGTTTTCGCGAGCACACATGTCATCCGGTTCGATTTGTTTGACATTTTTTTATTGTTTTTTTTTTTTCGAAACAACAACAAACCAATTGTTGTCACACTTGTACTCGTATTGGTAGCCATACAACTAATTTGTATACAAAGTCATGTCTAACAGTACTTATATACATACATAGTAAATACATATGTATGTTTGTACAATATTTGGGCGCATATTTGGGTGTTTTTCTTTTGTTCTTTTTTTTGTAGCTGAGTGTTGTTGGATTTTTTTGGACTCTGTGCCGCGGGAGTTTAACTTCTTTGTTGATATTTTTTTTTATTTTTTTTTTGTTTCTACTTTTTTTTTTGCTACCTTTTGGGCACTTCCCTTTATGTTACCAATTTTTTGTGTCTCTATTTTTCGCTAATTCTCTTGTTAGAGTATAAAATAGTTGTCACCGCCTGTCGACAGCATCACAACATCATTGTTAGTTCATTGTGTAACAACAACGCGTGGCTGTCATCATACTCAATATAATTTTACGTACCCACGTTAAATTACTTTAGAGGTCGTGTCTCCTTTGCACAGTCTCTTTCTTTTTTTGTGTTCTACTAAAATTTAATAATTTTGATAAAACAATGGCTAGCAAAGTAAGTGAAAAAAAAATTTAGTGTTGCGAAAAATGCTTAATGAAATTTATTATACAAAAAAAAAAAATAATAATAATTACGGCATAAAAAAAGGAAATATCAAAAACGAAACAAAAAAAATATCCTAGAAGAGGGTTTCAAAGGATAAAGTACTAGAAAAAGGGTTTTAATTTAAATTTGACATTCTGTCAAACGCATATTAAACAAAGTTGTGTACAGAGGAAGGGAAGGGAAAACGCGAAAGGATTCACTTAATGGCCACAAAGCAGTGTAATTTTTAAGAGAATACAACTCAAATTAAATTCAGCTGTTTGTGATTGCCGGCAGTCATGAAATTAAATCGCAAGTTATTCGTAGGTTTTTGGTAACCTTATAAAACAGCTGATTCGACCAGCTGTCCGAGAAACAATGGAATCGACTACCAGCGGATCGTCTTCTCTCTCTTGTCTCCTTGTTTGGAGTTGAAAGTGGCATCTAAAGCAAAGGAAACTAAAATCTGTGGTCATAAGCAAAAACAGCCTTAGTCGACTTAAGAAATTAGACCAGTTGAAATTTTTGCTGGCGATTTTGAATATCAACATCGAGGATTTTTTCAAGACTTTCATTGGTCTTTTATTACTTTGTTAATAAACAATTAAATCAAATAAAAATCGCCAGAAGAAATTTCAATTGGTCTAATTTCTTAAGTCGAGTTAGGTTGTTATCGCTTATGACCAGTGGATCTCTTTAAGTGGTCTAAAATAGACCCGGATCGGATTAGTTGTCAATTTTAATTTGTGTAGCATATTTAAAGGAGTAGGAAGTGCCTATCGACCGTAACCATAACTTTATAAGCAAACAAAGTTGATATTAATCACTAAGTTTTGTAATCTACCGTAAGACAGAAACTAACGATTGATCATATTTCACCTTATGTAGCTATCTCTACAATATATGTGAGGACTTCCAGGCATATTGTTAGAGCTGAAAGGACCGAGTACTGCTAGGTGGCTAATCCCACGTGTTGTGTTATGTTTCTGTACTTACAGAAGAGCCCCCGAAAGGTTCCAGCCTAGAGACAGTGCTTGGCTGAATAAAAATTCGATAAGTTCTAGTACTTAGTGCCGACTTGCTCCAAAGACATCCTCTCCTTCATTATCCTACAATTCTAGTAAGCTCTCTGTTGCAATTGTTAAGATAAAATATATTTCTCAATAGACAAGTCAAATTCCAGGTCCAAGATGTCAGGGATAAATTTAATTTATCTCTTTAAGAAGGTACAATTTTTCCACTGCACAGAGCCATGAAATACGCTCTTTATCTGCAAGGACAGTACAACCAATTCTTTAAGAGCTGTCAGGATCCAACTTCAAAAATCTTGGTTTTTTATAAATTTTCAAAAGCCCACACACACATACATTCCACAAATTTTAATCTCATGTTTATACTTTTTCTTCTTACAGTTCCTCAGCCTAGTCTCGCTCTTGACAATAGTCGCTTCCAGTACGGCTGGCATAACCACATATAGCTACAGCCCATACGCAACCTATCAACACTATCCCGCCGCATCCGTAACGACCTATGCCAGCCCCGCGCAACAATACGTCTATCAACAAACGGCACCAGCTTACTATCAACAAGCGCCAGTCTACACAAGATCATATGTATCAGCAGCGCCCGTTGTAGCTGCTGCTGCTGCACCAGCTGTCAAAACTGTCACCACCACACCAGTCGTCGCTCAACACGCACCAATCGTCACAAAGTCATATGTAGCAGCTGCACCTGTTGTTAAGACTGTCACCGCTGCTGCACCGGCAACTTATGTGACTGCTGCCGCTGCACCCGCCGCTGCCATTGTCAAACAAGTCGAAATTGAATCGGAGCCACAATATGATTTCGAATATGGCGTACATGATTCCCTCACCGGTGATATTAAGAGTCAAAGAGAGAGTCGTTCGGGTGGCAATGTTGCCGGTTCGTATAGTGTTTTAGATGCTGATGGTTACAAACGTACCGTTACCTATACAGCTGATGATGTGAATGGTTTTAATGCTGTCGTCCAACGTGAACCGATTGCGCCAGTTGTTGCGCGCGTTGCTGCTGTTGCGGCGCCAGCTGCTGCTCTAGTACAGCCCGTGCAACAGGTGGTGGCTACGCAAAACTTTGTGCCAGTGCAACAACAACACATACAATATGTGCCACAACAGCAAATACAACAACAAGGAGTTGTTGTGCCCCAACCAGCGGAACAACAGCCAGAGCAACCATCCGTTGAACCAGTGCCGGTTGAGTACCCCGAACAGCAAGCAGAGTTTGTGCAACAGCAGGAGCAACATCAACAGCAACAACAACAACAACAACAACCCAATCAACCGCAATACCCACAAGGCCAAAACTATCCACCCTTCCAACAACAACATGCTGAAGGTGATGACTCTGATGTTGTGGATTTACGCTCGACCAACAATGCAGCAACATCAAAAGCTAATGAACCCGCTCCCATAGCCGAAGCTTAAGCTCAATGCAAAATGTGATTTCACAGTTGGTTGTTTCAGTTTTGTATGTTTCTCTCTCTTATGGAAAAACACACAAAAATGAAGATAAATGCATTTGTTAACTGGTTTAGAGTTTAAAATCAATAAAAAAAATAAAGGCAGAAAAAGAATTTGAAAAAATGGATGTGGCATAGAGTTCAGTTGGGGGTGAGCGCTCTAAGAAAGCAGCGAATTAGAAAGCATCAGCCGCTTAAGTCCACGAAAGTTCGATTTATTCCGACAAACGACTGCCCATATTCGTTATAATATTTTGAAGGAGCATTTATATGTAATTTGGTCCTACTTGAGAGACACTATACGTCTATTCTGTGGATAGTGCCACGCCTCCAGCAAAACTATATATTTAAAGAAAGCTTAAATTCCTCATAACTAAGCATGAAATTGTCTCAGATTAACCATATTTGAATACATTTTACCTTTTTTGCAAAATATGTGGACAACTTAAGAAAAGAGGGCAGTGCCACGCCCATATATAAATAAATTTTTTTTAATGTCTATTATAGAGTTTAAAAATACTTAACGCTTTTTTTAAACTATCGCATGTGATCAGAGAGCACAGCAACGGTCATACAGAGTTTTGGAAAAGTGGGTTATGCCACGCCCCCAGACACCAAAAACATTCAATTTGTCATAATTTTAATTTTTTTGGCTTAGAGTGATGATATCTATAAAAATCTCTAAAACATTCGGGAGACATTGGGCTATCTAATATTTGGTATAGATATTAATTCAAAGAGGAGTACAGGTGGAAGAGGGACGAAGAGAGAATAATCCAATTTCTCTAAAAGGACTGTTCACATCGGTAACAACTCTTTCTTTTTATTGTTGCTGCTTCTGACAGGGTAGGAAAATGAGTTTTTCTCTGCCATCTCTTGTCAATTTTGGTTTCGTTCTCGAAGAAGGACACTGATGATGGCACAACGACGAAAGCGGTTTCTCTCCAAACCAACACTAACAAGGGATGAAGGAAAATTGTTTCAGAAAAACTCAACTCCCTAAACCTTCGGGGAGTGATTTTTTCCAAACAAAGAACAAGAAAAGAATAGGAAGACTAGAGGAATCAGGTATAGAAAGGAAAATATGAAAACAGAGACAATAGCTGAGAAAAAGAGGAAAACGGCTATGGTGTGGAAAAATAAAATGAGGAGGCAGAAAAAGAAGAGGTGTCGAAAATGTTTCGAGAAAAGCATACAATTTTTCAAATTTGAAGGTAACATCTGTCGAGGCTGTCATATCATAAAATATGCCTAGCTAAATTTTCTCTACGATTTTGGGTAAGAAAAACTCAGTTCGGAATATATAAACATGATTGCAATCTTCCTTCAGATTTATCTAGTTAAACCAAAATAACAGCCACTGATTGATGGCAAATCAAAAACGGTGGTAGACTAAGCAATAAACAAGGTTTCGACTTCATCGCTTAAGTTAGGTGGACCCACTTTAAAGCTGCTTATACAAAAGTTTGGAAGACGGTCTACTCATACTTTCTCAATTAATTAAAACAGCACAAAGTAAGATTGATGCTTCTTCATTTCGTATTTTGCATGCAATTAAAGTCCCTTTAAACACATCGAACAACAAAAAAAAAGAACAAAATCAACTTAAGAGAAAGCGGGTAAAGAGGCATCAAAAATCAACTAAAAAACAACAAAAACAAGCGTATAAAGGATAAGAAAGGGACAAAAAAGGGTCATCATACAAAAAAACGAAAACCTCCTTGACCTTATTTATTTTGCCATAGCAAACAAACGCACACACATTCAATAACCCCAAAACGCTCATCCTTGCTATATGCAAAACTCAAATGAAAAGGACATGTATAAATGAAACCAAGAAAAACAACAACAAAAAAAAAACAACAAGAAACACACGATACCAATACGACATCAGCAATTTACTTGAAATAAAGATAAAATCATTAAAAATCCACAAGTTTGTATGTCGTTAGTGTGGTGCGGTGTGGTGCGGTGTAGTGCGGTGTGATGTGGGCTGAACCAAAATTGGAAAGGTCAACGTAAGTGTGAAACTAGGTACAAGTGTTAAGAAAGTAAGTGTAAAGTGAGGAAACGGAAATATGGGTGAACAAGTAAAAACGGAAAGTCGATTATCACTTTCTCACACTTAAAGGATGAGTGGGCTGCATGGAGCGTGCGTTGAAGAAAGTGGGTGGTGCGTTGGTACATTGGTTGAGGATTACCCCTGCAAAAAGGCTTTAATTGGTTTGAACATACTTACACCACGGTATGGGAAATGAAGGAATGAAGAAAATAGACGATTTGGCTTGTGTTAAAGGACACAGTGGGATATCACGTTGCTAGGACTTTTGTGCTTTTGTATAAATCCAGGCAGAGACAAAGCGAAGTTATTTACATAGCCGGTATAAAATACAAGACAAGACTTTTTACCAGATATTAGATGGAAATATTTTTTAACTATGTAGTCCTGGTGGTGGTATGGAATTTGTCGCACTTTTCTGTAAAAATTTGTGCTCATTAATCCATTTTCAAATATTGGGTGATATTAATAAAAAAAGAGCAATGGATTTATTTCGAGTTTCAAACCTTTTTGAAATTGTTTCCATTTTTTGTCAAATTTCTGAAAATTTTAGAAAGTGCAATAGCTCTTTTTTTAATATGTTTTCAAATTGAGTGTCATTGCAGGCCAATTTGAGGTATTAATTAAAAAAATGTTCACATGGCAACACTTTTAATCATGTCATATGTATGGCAATGCTGCCCAATCATATGTCAAAAAATTTAACAGCATATGAAGGAAAAGGAGAACATTTTAAATTTAAAAGTTTCTATTGAAACATTTCAAGGAAGTATGCTTTTTTTTTATTATAAAATTTAATTTATGTACTACGTTTCACAAAAATGGTGTGGCGAAGTGATGATGGCACTGACAACAAGTAAAGTGTTAGAGTGCTCAGTACGACGACCGCCCTAAAAAGTATCTAGTAGTAACAAGATTCCTATTATTTTAATTTGTAATTAGTATTTTTTTTATTTCAGTTGTTAGAATATTCTAAGAGCGGCTTTGATGCAGACACTGGTTCGCATCCCAGTGTCCGGAAATTGGTCTTATGATAAGTGAAGACACTTTGAAACATGTAATCCTATCCATCGCTGTGTGCAAATCGTTGAAATTTTTCTCATATCAATTTTTCCTTAAGATTGAAAATAATAACAATTGACTAAAAATTATTATCAACTGGTCTTGAGCTCATAGAATTTACAAAAAAAAAAAATAGGTAAAAAAACCTTAAAAAAACCAACATGAAAATCAGAGCCTTGGAATTAAAATTTTTATTTCTGTGAAAAGTTATACATCAGTAAAAATCCAAGGGTTGTTATACAGAATCGAAGAGAAGAATGAAAAACTGCTTTATTATTACAGTTACTTTATCATTTCGATTTTCATTCACTTCGCATAAGAATCTGTCACCATAACCTATAAACTATTTCATACACTCATGCTTTGCACTCTTTAAAATAATTGTAAGAGTTGCTTGTTGGCAATTTCTAATTTGATTTGTAAGTTGTAATTCAAATTGTTTTTTTTTTTTGTTGTACTGCATACAAGTAGGTATATCTAGTTGTGACATATGTACATAAATCTAGTTAATTCATTTGTTTGCCAACTTTTGCCAAGATGCAAGAGTTTGAAAAGTTAAAATGTTTTATATCCTTCGCACTGGTCACTTGCATCAAATACTTTGTTTGACCTTTGACCAATAGAGCTTTAGGTGATAGCAAGTGTGCACATGTAGCTATATTTATATCTGTAAGTATATCAAAAACAGCAAAGACTAGACATTGCTACTGCCAAAAGTGTTAGTGTCTACTTTTGAATAAATAGATTTATTTTTGTATTTCTATATTGAAGAAACTTTGTTGTCAACAAGCAATTTCCAATTATATAATAAATATTTGCTAAAGAAATAGGGGTCAAAATACTTGAATGAATACGTACATACAATTATACTTTATTTTAAGTATTCAAATAACACGTGGTTAAAGGTATCTGCAAGACAAATTTTATGTCAAAAATAAAACTACTTCAAGTATAGAGTGGAACTGGTTCTTGGAACACTTAACATCTCATTGACTGTATGCTTAAGTGGTTTACCCCACATGCTTTTATACATTTCCATAATTTTATTTTTATTTTGAAAAGACATCCAATACTAAAACTATGTTTTAGAGGATGCCTTACTTTTTCTTGTATTATAATTTTAACGGTACTAAGTTAAGTTACGATTGTCATGTGTATATACATACATACATATGTATGTAATTCTGCAAGAAAACAGAAATAAATCTAATCTATAAAATTTAATCTAATGCTTAAGGGCCACTTTCATAAAAGCCGGTAGCCGCTAACCGGAGTTTAATTGACGTATTTTGTACGGTTAGCTGTCAAATTAATCACCGATTAGGCTTAACCGGCTTTTATGAAAGTGGCCCTAAGTCTTCGTTTGCATTGGTATGCTATGGTTTGTGAATAAAATAGTTGACACAGGGTGACCTGCCAAAACATACAAAATTTCTTCATACACCAATCAACTTCATTTTTTTTTTTCTTGAAGGAACCTTGTTAATTTTAATTTTCGCTAAAATCATTGTTTAATATGAATATGATTGGCCAACATTTTAAATGTCTTTTTAAGTTAAGTAAATATTTTTTATTAAAAGGCGTAAATATTAAATCTGAATGATTGACGAATTGATGATTGCTCACGAATCTAATTTTTTCAAACCTTATAAAGAACTAGTCTAACTTTACGAATGCTTAAATTCTCACATGGGAAATTTGTGTACTTTGACACGCAAAGAACGTCTGCATAATGTTTCGTCAAAGCACATTTTCAACACTTGACATGGTAATGCATGAGTTAACTGGGTTGACCTTCAAAAATTGCCAGCTGATATGTTAACATAAAGATTTTTAAAGTATACATTTGGGCGCAAGTTAAAGTAAAGTTCAAAGTAAAACGGAAACAGTGTTTCCGAAAATTGTAAATTTCAAATAGAGTTTTGAATGTGAAGAACAAGTAGTCGTTAAGGCAGCAAAGAAATTTTGTATGGTATAAAAAAATCATTTACAAAATGTCACTTAATTTGGTAAACAGGCATTTAACGATTTAACACTATGGAAATCCATAGTGGAGGCAAAGAGCATATAAAGTTTGGTTAGGAAAAAAGCATCTAACAAAAAAAAAAAATAATAATAAAATCAAATCATATTCACAAAACGAATGTAACAACCTTTTAAGTTTTTTGTTACACCCACAATTTGTTAATTTCACCTTAGAGCATGCCTGACTAGCCTGACAAACCAAACAATTTTTAGGTGTGAACTGACGCATGAAATCAAATTGCATCGGTATCACAGCTGCTTCTACGTCCATTGCTGATACAACATTAAGTTCGTATATCCTGCAACAATTAATAGCAGTTGAACAAATCCGAGCACTCTCCCATTTGTAACTTTACATTTGTGGAAGCTGAGCGCAAATAGCATTGCGAAATCTGCAATACATTTGAGAATGTAGGGCAGTCGGTTAAAGAAATTGAGAGAAAATATTATGGAGCGAGTTTTTTTTTTGACACTCTCCACTCACAGGATAATCAAAGGCTAACATTCACACTCAGCATTTTTGCAGATAAATTGTGGATGCTATGTTAGGCAATGCTGATAAGAAGTCCTTGGCTATGTTATGATAATACTCCAATACATGGTTTATAAGTTTTGCACACCTTGAGGTCTATAGCATTTACGTTGCGGAGGTCAAAAGCGAATGACTTGTATAAATGCGCCAGCCGATCGGCTTGTGCTTTCAAAGTCAAAACAAAATGTGTTGTTAATGACTTTTGAATGTGACCATAAATTTTGGGTTAGGAAAGAAGGAATTTTTTAATTACTTATAGAAAATGAGACCTGAGTAGGGAAACTCTTATCTCTGCTTCAAGCAAATTGAAAATAGAATGAAAAATTATCTTACTCTTAATTTTTTTTCGTTCAACTGCTTATACACTGATCAAATATTATAATTTACTTGCTTAAAGTTTTCCCCAGATATCCTCTCTAGTTTATTCTCTGCACGAACTCCAGTATCAGAGGGGCCTTTATCTCATAGGAGGGTTCGTGGGCCAACTGTAAGCCACAATATGGCTCAGTCTTGGAAGAATTCCTATAAATTTATAAAATCTCATGACGTTCTGTTCCATAGCTCAGATTTCTTTTAAAATTGAGGACGTCGTTAAAACCCAAAATGTTGGCTGTTCTTTTCAGTTTCGCTTCTTCCAGAAATAACCATATTTTTAAGCCAACTTTTGTGCTAGGATATATTGATAAACAGCAGGAATGTTTTACTAGTACGATTTATTGGCAAATCTTTTGAGTTTCCTGTTTCCAGAAATTACCATATTTTTACACCTCCCCCAACTGTTTTAGCAGTTACGTCGGATGTAGAAATTTACTCACGAATACATCCCTGCTTACGCTTTGACAGCAGCTAACTTTGCTTTGTGGAGAATATTCTTATCTTATATATCTAAACTCTTTTTTCGACTAAAGGGAGAGCGAGATGGAAGGCTCACAATTATTTTGCTGGTAACTTCACAACAACAAATTAATGTGCTGAAATTGGGCAAATTTGATGATCCAGCTATTTGCGTACCTCGCACCAACAGTGATCGCCCTTCCGCAAAAATTTAGCGCCTTTTTGCTTTTCTTTCAATTACAGAAACAAAAATTAAATATAAAAAAGTCTCCACAAGTCAGTGCCGATCGTGTGGGGACGAAAATTTTAAATTTTCAAACGGCATTTTTAGCGAAGAACTTTGGCGAAGAAGTGCAAGTACACGAAGGAAAGAAAGAACGTGCGGTGTTTTATTGTAACAATATTGTTTTAAGTTTTTAAGTAAACATTTTGCGTTAAATTGTCGTTATAAATTGCATTTGTAGGAGTTTAAAGTGCTTTAGTTTTATTTATTGCATGTGAAGAATTTTAACTCGAAAGACGGCTTCAATTGCATTGAAAGAGCAGCTGTGTACCGATCCTTTGTTTTGCGGAAACAGCATATTTATTTAGCGTAGGTTATATAAAAAGGATATTAAAGGTAAGTTAATGCAAATTGACGTAGATATATTTGTGAAGAAATAAGTATTTTAAGTGATTTGCTAAAATGTGTTCACATGGCCGGTAACTGCATCACATGTGCGCCGCTTATTTTTCCATCTACCTGATTTACCATTTTATTATACTTATTGGATTAACAGGACATTGCAATAAGAAACACACACAGCTACGTATACAGACAATCTAGAAAGTTCGGGTACTTCATAAATTTAGATATTGAAATTGAATTTTATCCTATAAACAAACAGAAAAAGTAAAAAAATATTACTCGCATTTTCAGCTTCATTTGTTCACTCGATCAATTCCAAATCCAATCAATTTTGAAGGCATCACAATGAGTAAACCCGATGCACCACGCCAAAATGCCTACAAGAGCAACTCAATTAATACACAGGTAATTTTTGTTGTTTTTATATTTTTTGTAAAAATGCATAGCTTTATTATAATTCAATATTTGCTTCATAGGAGTCACGCATGCGTCGTCATGAGGTAACCGTCGAGTTGCGTAAATCAAAGAAGGAAGATCAACTATTCAAGCGTCGTAACATAACCGAGGAGGATATTGTGTCACCACTAAAGGAATCCAATAATCAATCTCCAGCGCATTTAACCATTGACGAAATTGTTACAGCTATGAATAGCGCAGATGTCGAACGTCAATTTCTTGGCATGCAATCAGCACGTAAAATGCTAAGTCGTGAACGTAATCCACCTATTGATTTAATGATAGGACATGGCATAGTGCCCATTTGTATACGTTTCCTGCAAAATGCTACAAAGTAAGACCAATTCATTTGTTACGAAACGTTCATTTCTTTGTTACAAATTCTCTTACCTGTTTTCTTTCTTCCTTTTCAACTTACCATATCTCTTCAGCCCTGTGTTACAATTCGAAGCTGCTTGGGCGCTTACAAATATCGCTTCTGGCACTTCAGAACAAACACGTTGTGTTATCGAACAAAATGCTGTACCACATTTTGTTGAACTACTCAAATCCAAGTCTATAAATCTAGCCGAACAAGCTGTTTGGGCTTTGGGCAATATAGCCGGTGATGGTGCAGTTGCACGTGATATTGTTATACAACATAATGTGGTTGAGGGTATACTTGGTTTAATCAGCAATGAAACCCCACTTTCATTCTTGCGCAACATTGTTTGGTTAATGTCAAATTTGTGCCGTAATAAGAATCCATCTCCACCATTTGATGAGATCAAACGTTTGTTGCCTGTGTTATCACAATTGCTATTAGGTTCCGATGTACAAGTGTTAGCTGATGCTTGTTGGGCCTTATCGTATGTGACGGATGATGAAAATCAAAAAATTCAAGCAGTTGTCGATACTGGTGCAGTGACGCGCTTAGTTTCATTACTTGGTTCTGATGAGCCTTCAATTATAGTACCAGCATTACGCAGTGTTGGTAATATTGTTACTGGTACAGATCTTCAGGTAAGTGAAAATTTCGCAAGAGGATTAGGAATTGCACATTCAGATTACGTATCATTTATTGTATGCATGAGCATGTATCAAGAACAACATACGATTTTCGTTTTAGAACCAAAATTGAAAATTACTATCGCTTGCTTGCACACTACTTAAGCTGCCTTTAGTTAAACTTTTAGTTGCTTTTTACCAACTAGCATCTGTTGCAGCATGCACATTTTTGGCTATAATCTCATTTATATCATTGCGATAGTCCGTCTGCACTGTCAACACGTATCCTCTCTACATACCATCACCCACCCTTTGCATTATGCTAAGTCGTTTTTGCATTACTATGTGTAAATTTGCATATGAATCCAAAAGCTGGCGTCGATTACTTGACACAGATCCGCATTAAAATTGTGATATAGTAAAAGTAGGAAGAGGGAGAAATAAGTGTTCACTGCAGCTAGAGCAACCTCCTCATACTTCTTTGCTTGCCAGCTAATGAAGCCATGTTTCAGTTTTGTGTAAGTGTACGAGTCGGCTAAAATCCATTTGCTGTTTCGCTTGAGGTTGGGGCTGAGATTGGACTACACCATTGATGGTACTTCCGTTGCTGTTGCTGCATAATCTGTTAAGTTCACAAATGGAAAATGAATATTTACGAATTTTCACTGTGGATTTCGGGATTAGCATGCTGATGAAGGCAGTTGTAGTAGTAGATGATAGTGGTGGGAGCTAGTAGGCAACCAAGTGATGGGACCAGTAGCTAGTTGCCGTGCCGGAAATCGTTGAAAAGATTGCTGTATACCTTGTGGAATTGTTTTTAGGATTGCTATTTGTTAAAGAAATGATAGTTGGCTTTATTTCCGTTTTCACTCCTTTTTTCATGTGGAGGCAAAGTAGCTTAATGTATCACATTTGCAAACATGCCACTTTTAGTCTTTTTTTGTTGCTAAGCGTTTGCCAAAGTAGCTGGGTAAGCAGCAAATATAAAAGTTTTTCATACAAATTTAAATTCCGCTTAAAATGGTGCTTTATTTTCTCAGTAATTTATGTCTGCTCGAAAGCTTTGAAAGTGGTATATTTTAAATTACTCATCAGCAAGCAAAACGATTTATTTTACGTCAGAGAAAGTGTTTTCTGACCCACATAGGGCTCTCCGATTTAGCTTGAAACATGTAGATCTCGACAGTTTCTATAAAAAAATTTATTTCAAGAAAAAATATTTTTATCACAAAATTTTCCTGCGAACTTAATTTTTTACTAGCTATGTAGTTCTGCTGTCTGTCCTAACTGAATTTGTCCTGTCACGCTTTTTTAAGTGCCACTTTTAAATTTCAATTTCTTAGAACTACTTATCACCTGCTACTAGCTTATTTACACCCAAATTGCCAACCTTTTGGGGTAGTGGATTGTTTCAAGTCGCGAATTTGTAGTAACGATTTGTATTTAATTTTTTCATTAATTTATTTGTATACCTTTTGGCATTTGACTAAATTTCATTTGCACATTTGCTACTTTGCACATAAAATACTAAAATACGTACATACTTTTATTTTATACGTCTATCCATTTATTCATGTTGTATTTTCCACTTTTTCATCCTCACTTTGTTTGTTTTTATGGTATTTACTATCGCTGCTGGATATTTTCTGTCTATACCTGCGTGAAATTTAATTCCAACTACTTGATGTCACCAACAAACCAAAAACAACTCAACACAATTCAACAGACGGACGCAGTTATTGCTGCTGGCGGCTTGCCTCGGTTGGGTGTTTTGCTGCAACATCAGAAGAACAATATTGTAAAGGAGGCCGCTTGGACGGTTAGTAATATTACAGCCGGAAATCAAAAGCAGATTCAGGCCGTTATTGATGCTGGTAAGTCTGTTTGCAATTTATATATATTATATATTTTTGTACATACATACATATGTATGGCTTTAGTAGCTACTATGTAGTTGCTCCTATTTTATTTTCTTGTTTTTCTTTCATTCATGTTTTATTTGTAAAATCAAACACTTTTGTAGAGAATTATGAAGGACTTGTAGGCGAAATGTTTGAAGAGTTACTTGCTTTGGATATTTGCTTAGTATGTAGCTACATGAATGAACATTTGGTGTTGGTTTGCCACTAAGTTAGTTACATAGAGATAAGCTAATTTTATGTTTGCTTCCATGCTTAATAAAGCTTTTAATTTGTGTTTTCTTTGGTACAGAAATTGATGTATAGCTAAAAAAAAACCCAATCCAAAAAGAAGTAGAGCTTTTTTAATATTTGTTTCAGTGAAAAAAAATCGCTGACGTGCCTAATGAATTTCATTCATTTCGTTTTGGCAAATTTTGTTTTAAGCTTTTAAATGGGTCAATCAACAACTAATTTAAGTTGAGTTTTTTCAAATCTAGGCAAATTTTTAGAAGCGTTAGCCAGATTACGATTAGGGTATTTATGTCAGTCGGTTAAGTTGTTAAAAATTATACTATTTGTTTCGGTACAAAGTAATATCAAAACTGTATTTGCCTGGTTCGGGGGCGTTAAGGCAAAACTCCATGACGTGCCTCTCTTTTCCAAAGCTAAGGAACTACGTGGAGCTCTACAGCGAAAAAAACCCAATGAGGCGAGCTGTGGACTTGTACCTTTAAGCTCCGAACTCCATGAGCACACCCCCCTGGAATTTTGAGGAGCTATAGAGGGCACCTCGCTATATCTAAAAATATCTTAGTGAGCTTTTCGAAATTCCTACTGTGACTTATACTAATTACATTACCATCAAATAATTAACCAATTTTTTTTTTTTAATTTTCTCCCCAAAAATTAGGCCTTTTTGCTCAAATACGCCAGGTACTAGATAAGGGCGATTTTAAGTCACAAAAAGAAGCTGCATGGGCTGTTACAAACACAACAACCAGTGGCACACCGGAACAAATAATTGATCTGATTGAAAAGTACCAAATACTGAAGCCATTCTGTGATTTGCTCGATGCAAAGGATCCGCGTACTGTAAAGGTAGTACTCTCGGGAATGACCAATCTATTTGTATTGGCCGAAAAGTTGGGCGGCACAGAGAATCTTTGCTTAATGGTCGAAGAAATGGGTGGATTGGATAAATTGGAAAAATTACAAGAGCATGAAAACGAAGAGATTTACAAGAAAGCGTTTGCTTTGGTTGACACCTACTTTAGCAACGACGATGAAACTGAAGCAGAACTAGCGCCACAAGAAGTTAATGGTGCGCTCGAGTTTAATGCGGGTAAATCCGAAACTCCCGAAGGTGGTTATTCATTTTAAATTTACTACAGCACAAGCATATCAAAGAGAAAATGCGGTTGTATTGCGTACTATCTGACATGTTAAAAAAATTGAGCGGAGCATATGTATGTACACAACACCGAAACTGGGCATTGCTAGACGATGTCGTTAGTAACTATTCTGATTTCGTATTTAAGACTTTTATATGATATAAAAAATGGCGCCATTATCTTTTATATTTGCTGGCCATGCCAATTAACAATTTAGTATGTATTTTAAGTATTTGAGCATTGTTCTTAAAACTACCCACCTGCATGCATTCGCCAATTTTATTACCATATTTCATAAATATTTTTCATACACATACTGTTATATTATAGTTTTATTCATATGTTTTATTACTTCTTTTATATTGTAAGCGTAATTGGAGTTTGTGCGGAATATAACGTTTATTACCTTGTCAAAATTCGCTCATACCATCCATTGTTTTTTGTTAAATAACTTAGATTTGCATTGAAACACACAATTATGGTTAACATATCAATTAAATGTTTAAATCATCACATCAAAACGAATTGTAAAATTGCATTTTATACATTGTTACAGCATTCATAAGTACATTACAAATAATAAATTGGGCAGTAAAAATCTATAAAAATTGTTTAGTTACGTTTAAGGGTTCGTTTCCTTCCGGAACTCGAATATTAGTTATGAAAAACTTGTACGAATACTAAATTAAATTACGGTTTGCGTCTCATTATCAGCTGGTTTATTAACATTCACAAATAAATCACTTGGAAACAATGCAAATCAAAATCGATAAAAACTCGTATCTTAAAAGAGCTTTCGGGCATTACCTACGGTAAATGGTGGACCACTTGCATTCCTAACCGACTCATTGAACCAATGTTTCATAGCCTTCACCCAACCCGATTTTTTATGCTTTGAAGTTTTATCACTTATCATTAAATTTAAACGTTTTTGTCCATCTTTGGCTCTTTTGATATTTCTATCCTCAATTGCATTATAAATGCTTGTCATCAATTCGGGCACTGTATTAAAGGCCGTCATACAAAAACTTTTGAAACCAAGTAAAAGAGCACTTGAGAGAAAACGGGAATCGCTAATTATAATAACACGTTTAGGAGATACACATTTCGCAGCCATAGCGAGATCGGAATGCGACCATTCTAATCCGACAAAATTCGGTATAGCAACGGCGGCGCGTTGGCAAAACTCTGGCATGTCAACTAAGGAAGAAGAAAAGAATAATAGGGTTAAGGAAGGTATATAATTGACTCGACTAAGGATCACGTAACCTCGCCCATCCTCCTAATTACTTACAAAATAGGCCCGTCTTTTTCGGCAAATGATAATAGAGAAATGGATGATTACTGCAATTCCTGGCAACAATTTTACAATATCCAAGCAATTGTTCCACATTGTTCGGTTTATAGAATAGTTCTGGTATACATATGATACCCTGTATAGGCAAAGTGCTTGCATGACGTGCTATATCGATTACATCGGGTAAAGGTGCACCGCCCACTTGTAAAAGCATTATTAAATTAAATTTTTGACACACAAAACTCCAAGCTTCTGCATGTATCTGACGTTCGTCTTTGCCCAAAATCGGACCTTCGCCGGTAATGCTATTCACTGTTGTTGAACCGAGATGTAAAAGTCTAGAGCACTGATTAGGTTTAAGTTGTTTCTTTTTTACTTACCCAGCACTCCCTTTGCCCCTATATTTTTCAACCAAACCGCGTAGCTTTCTATGTGATCTAAATTCAAACTTCTACGTCTGCAAAAAAGATTTTTGGGTTTTTAGCAGTTTTAAGAAATTCTGAAGTATCAACAATATCTTACTCATTTTCTCTAAAGCATGTAAATACAGGCACCAAGAAACCCTCCAATTTTGTGAGATCTGCATCCTCCATAGTAGTTCACTTGCTTAAGAAGCTCCTGGACTTGTGACTTCGTATTGAAATTGCGGATTTTCAGTGACATTCATACACATTTTTTTCCACAGAAAATTGTCAGAATTTCTAGTGTTGCTTAGAGCTCAATAAGCTTTACAAGTCCGTATTTGGAGAGTTGTTATACCAAAAGCTTGAGGCGGACATACCAATATAATTTGCTTCATATAACACAAACCGGATTAATGTGCAGCCAAGTATTTGAGCCTATTCGAAGCCTCTGAGACATAAGAGGGAGAATAAATACTATTTCTTAAGGCCAAACACGATATTTCAACAGATGAGACCGACAGCATCCGTTACTGTTTTAGAAATTCATTCAATGAACCTTCCTTCGATTGTTTATTTGGTTCTAAGTTGAATATATGCAATACATAATAAATATTATTTCACAACAAAAAACAAATAACATAAGGAAAATGATTAAAATTTACATAAGTGAATTATCATGAAAAAATCGACGTGGTGGTCCAACTTGTATGCCACATCCCTCATCCGACGACATTTTTGTATTAAACCAGTTTTTCATATCAGACACCCAAGTCTCTTGGCCGCTCGTTACGTGATGTCGAATTAAACGATTTAAATATATTTGTTTCGATCTAGCCGTTTTCAAATCTTTCGCAATCATCGCATCATAAATTTCGCGCATTAGTACCGGTTCCATATTTGCAACAGTCATAATGGCTAATTCGAAACCGAAAAACATACCACTTGAGAGCATTTTCGAATCACCGATTAATATTGTACGATTTGATGCCTTACAATTGAATGCTGTTACCAGTTCGCTTTGTGAGAATTTTAGACCGCTAAAATTTGGTATAACCTTTTCAGCGCGCTTACAAAATTCTACCATATCAACTAAAAAAAAATTAAATAACATTCTTTGAAATACAACCGATTTTTAGAATTGCTTGAGAAAATGTTTTTTCAATGAAAATGATTGCGCCTAAAAGCATGCACCATTAATTGCTGATATACTCACAATTGACTTTCGTATACTTTGGCAGATGATAATAGAAGAATGCCAAGTTTTCACATTTCGCAGCTACGATCCTACAATAGCCTACAAGTTGCTCCAAATTGTTTGCTACGTAAAAAAGTTCGGGTACACAGACTACGCCATGAATATGCAGACTATTAGCGTGACGCGCCAAATCCAAGACATCTGGCATTGGTGCACCACCAATTTGCAATAACATAACCAAACCATTCTTTTTACAAGCCTTACTCCAAGCTTCAGCATTCAATTTACGCTCCACCAAACCCAAAGCTGGCCCCTCACCAATGGTGCTATTTACTAGTGAGCAATAGATTAATAAATATACTCAGATCAAGGAAGTAGAACACCTAACCCACCTAATACACCTTTTATGTCATTCATTTTGAGCCATTCCGCATATTCCTTGATGTAATTCAATTGTAAGGTTTGTTGCCTTTTAAAACACAAAAACAATTTCTGTAAAATTTTTTGCGCTACTCAAGACTTTGTTAGGCGAACTTACTCATTGCTCTGGAAACACGTAAAGACTGGAGCGTACAAACCTTTAAACTCCACGGGTAACCGTATTATGGATGATCCTGTGGACGAAGCTTTTAACATTTTCTTGTTTACTGCGATTTAATGAATTGAGTTTTGTTTTAAATATATTTGCTTTGAAAGAAAATTTTCTTGTCTTTAAAATAACGAACAAGTTAGAGTTCAGTTAATGGTGCCATATCCATATAAATTTATGTAAAAACAGCTGATCGAATCTGCCTTATGGGAATCAATGTAATCGATTAGCGTTGCCAACCAATTAGTTTTAGATTTGTATTTTAGTTAGATTTATACGCGATCTCCGTAATCTATATCTCCCAGAGGTAATGTTGTTGTACACTTATCCGAGGTATAACGTTTTTCATTTCTCGTTATCTACCTTCTGATTCTCCTTAACTTAACTACAGACTCTTCTTTGGAGAACAAATAGTCATTCAATCAATAGTTTTGTTATTGTTTTGCGGTCTGCTAATTTTTACTCGTAAAACTTACAAAAAATATTAAATCAATGTTCATTAAAAATCGGTAATCAATAAATACCGATAACAAGCAAATTGAAAAAATATCGGTATACACAAACCTTTTTGTGACATTTTGAGGACATCTTCCATCCACAGCTCCAAAAAATATGACTTTTTCGATTCCGAAAGGGGGAACGCGCTGGATGATTATAGCTTACGTTGTACTGAATATGGGAAACACTGCAGAGTTGAGCTCGGGACTTTGGTTGTGGTAGGCTAGCACGCTACCATCACAGTAGGCCGCTTTACTGGTGTCATACTGTAGCGAATATTCCAAGTAAGTACCATCCCTAACTCAATAACTCTCTTACCGCTAGCGAAAGTGTTCGCTTACACAAAACAATTGCAGCGAGAGAGCGCATTTTAACATTTCATTGATAGAGAGAGCTACAAGCTTGTACCATGATCCAAACATAACAGGTCGTAGCAGCTCGACAAACATACAAACACACAAAAATTTTCTATGTATTTTGTTTTTGTAATTTGTGGGTTTATAGTCAAAATCGTACTGAAAAATGGGTTGATTGTCAAAATTCGAGAAAAAAATAAAAATCAGCTGGCCTATCGACACGACCTGTATTATTGGATCATGGCTTGTACTGTGGGAATTCCACTCTGTAAAAAGTGTAAGTGAAAAACAGCTGATAGTGACAAGGGAAAGCAACAACAAAAATTTAAAAATTGGAACTATTAACCAATCAAAATGGCAACAGCTGTTTTTGTTGCAAGTTTTTA
The DNA here is from genome assembly GCA_951509765.1 of Sphenella marginata. Taxonomy (NCBI): domain Eukaryota; kingdom Metazoa; phylum Arthropoda; class Insecta; order Diptera; family Tephritidae; genus Sphenella; species Sphenella marginata. The sequence continues at coordinate 98,789,798 of OX608080.1, read as the reverse complement.
CTGACTCCTGTTCGGTTTCCGGTTCAAATGAGTTTGAGTGGATTGTTGTCAACTCCAATCGATAATTTTTACTCGTCATACAACTTTTTAAATTTCTTTACAAAACTCTTTTCAGCCATGTCAAATGTCAAATGCGTTTAAGAAAGAATAGCAAAACAAATAAAAAAAATATTTTCGGTTTTGCTCAAAAATTTTCATACAAACAATCACACTGGGCAACGCAAATAGTCAACGCACAAAATTACCAAACGATAGCACAGTCGAACGGTATGTTGCGAAACGTTATAAAGAAGAAACTGAAGGGACATTAGCACGCCAAGGTTCGCGATCGCGTGTAGTGAAAGCGTATGCGGGTGAAAAGAGGCATGTAAAATTTTTCGATTTCAAAGGATTAATGGCGCCGGTATTTACGGCTTTCAAAAGCAATGAGTAAATTAAATTTAAAGTAATAGTGAAGAAGAAGAGTTTTATAAAATAATTTTTAATATTTGTTTTAGCGAACAAATTTTGGAAACGCGACACATTGATCGTTATGCGGAATGGCTAAAATCGAATCGGATTAACGGCATATTGGGTAGGTTTGAATTGAAGTGTCTGAAACGTTATTGCTCTAAACTCAATCGTCAAAATATATAATGTGCGCCTGAAAGTAGGCAAAGTGCAGATTTCATTCACTTTACATGGGAGACTCCCGAAGTGTTTACACTTTCCCTGATCGAGTTTTAGCGACAGCTCATTCTAATATACCAGAAATGCTTTCAATTCCTTTCTTTTACAGTGAATGGTTTCACCGGCGAGGGTCCTGCTTTGGGCTTAGCCGAGCGAATGCATAATGCCGAAGTTTGGTGGCAGGCGGCACAAAAATATAATTTAATCATGTTTCTACAAATTGGTGGCGCACCACTGCCCGATGTCTTGGTAATGGCTGATCATGCACACCAAATGGGTGTACACGCTGTCATCTGTTTGCCCGAGTTATTCTACAAACCCATAACGGTTGAGCAACTAACAAATTATATGCGTTTGGTGGCGAGACATTGTCCAGAACGACCTTTTTTCTATTATCATTTACCGGCTAGTACGGGCGTTTGGCGTAAGTATAAGCAAGTAGAGGACTAGAATTCCTAAAAATAGCAGTTGCTCCTGAGTTTATGCAACGTAGTTTAGTTACCGATAGTGCCATGAATTTGTTGCATACTTTTAGGCGCATTTGATATTCTTTTTTAGAGATGTTTATAATCATTTCCTTTACAGTGAATATGGCCGAGTTTTGCAAATTGGCAGAAGAGTTGATACCAAATTTTTATGGCGTTCATTTTGTATGTAGCGACTTGGATGATGGTGAGGCATGTTTGCGTGAGGGACGCATCATAATAATGGGTAATTCACGTTTGTTGGCTTGTGGTTTAATGGTTGGTTTTGAATCGGCGCTAATGACTTTTTTGAGCATACGTCCGGAATTGGGTTGGCAAATATGGAATGCAATGTTGAATAATGATTTGGAAACAGCGCGTGATGGTCAATTACTTTTGAATACATTGATTGGTTATTATTTGAATCGTTCAAAGGATGAGGGCTATGTTGCGGCTATGAAGCAATGGTTCAATGATGAGGTGGATAAGGGTAATGGACCGGGATTCAAAATTGGTGCAGCGCGAAAATTCTTCTAAGGCTCTTGCTGAAGCATATTTCGCAACGAGTTTGTTATTTAAGATTTTGTTTTTTTGTATTTTTTTGCATTTTTTTGTCTTTGTGGTTGTTTTTCCTATTAATTTCAAGAAACATTGCTTTTTTGTCCGTCTTTGAAGTGTATAATTTTGCTTGATCTCAATGTATGTAAATGCCATTATTCTATTTCACACATTGCTATTCTTTAATTTGTGTGCGTATTAGTATGTTTTGCGAATTAAGTATATCATGTAAACAAAACTAACATTTTATTTGTAAAAGCCTAAATTTCAAGTGTAAACAATAAACTGAAACGAAATAGAAGAAAAGTAGAAAATTTCATATAATTGATACCAGCTGCTAGCGCTTCTATATAGACTCATACGCGTTGTGGGTAAAAAGTCTTCGAAAATAGCAAAAAAAAAACTACACAAATTTGTGGGATAAATGAAGTTCTATAACAAGAAGAAGAAAAGCAACATTGGGAATTTATAATCTATACATACAGTCAACATATGTAAGTCAACAATATAGATATTAGGACACTAAGGCCTTGTGCAAATTTGTTGGAAATTGTAAATTTTGACAGAGCGAAAGAAAATTCTGTCATTTATCGCGGTGAATATAAACGTCAGAATTCACCCTAACCTATGGGGCGAAGTAAAATTTTTTACAATGGTACTTTCGGTAATATCAATCATATTATTTAAAATATAATTTAACACAAACAAAGACGAAATATAATGACAGCAAAAATACGTAAATTTGAAATTGATTCCCCAACTATCTGCTTTCGCTCATACTTTTTGCAGATGTCAAAATTTACAACTGTCGAAACTTACCATTTCATTAGACACGGCAAAATGGAAAATATTTTTCCACCATAGAAAAGTTAAAACTTTTCGCCGAACAGGAGTCAGTAAAAACTTGCTGCAAAAACAGCTGTCACCATTTTGAGTGGTTAATAGTTAAAATTTTTAAATTGTTGTCACCATCAGCTGTTTTTATTTACAACTTCTACTGAGTGAAATTTCCCAGCAGAAACTTGCAACACTCTCTCTCAATGCAAAGTAAAAATGCGCTCTCTCGCTGCAAATCTTCTGCGTCAGCCAACACTTTACCACTAAAGGAACGTTCCGGATTCATATTTTATCAAAAACCGCTGCTACTTGTCAATGGAGCGTGTTTTCGTCGCTTAATCGATAACGATAACTTTTATAGTAGGAGCGAACCTAGAAAACTGAAAATCTCGACTCGAATATACTATTAAATATTGATAATATATTCTATACCCTACTTTTCACAAAAACATGAAACTCTAGTATTTTTTTTTTTAAATAATCTAAAACAGTCTAATGTTCACATGTATGTCAATATTGCCCCAATCACACAAACAACGCAACAGATTTAACTTAATTTGCCACACAACACAAGGTGATACAAAGGAGTTCACCAATGCCAACAATAGGCGTTAGGTGGCTAAAAATGATTCAACAACAAATCTTAAAATAAATAAATACCAAAAAAAAAAAACTTTCCGTTCATGACGTCTTCATGGTCCTTGGTGTGGTGTGGTGTGTTGCCTGTCAATGTCATTATCGTTACTTTTAAGGACAAAATGTCCATTACATTGTATTTATGTATGTATGTCTTGTACGATATGTCTTGGAAGCAACAACAAAACTGAAAACAAAACAATATCAAATACCAAAAGAACGGGTTAAAAATGAAAGATGCTAACATTAGGGCAGAATGAGCTTAAAATAACAGTATAACGGTAAACACATGTGAGTATAAAAACAAAATAAAATAAATCAGTGAAGGAAAACATAACAATAAGAAAAACAAAACAAAAAACCAAAGAAGCAGAAAATGTTGGTATTTATAATAAAAATAAACGCTAACATAACAATAAAGGGTAGCAATGGAGGAGGAAGAAACAAAAAAAAACAATGATAAAAAAATAAAATGTGAGGCAGGTTGGGGGTTAAGTGGAGCGAACAACCTTGATAGAAGCTACTTACTTTTTTGGAATGATTTCAGGATAACTTCGGAATTTTTTTTGGCAACTATTTTCGGATAGTTTTCAAGAATTTTCAGGACCATTCGAGCAGAATTTTCAGGACCATTCGAGCATTTTTTACTGCTTCTGGGATCATCTTGTCCCGAAATGGTGCCTAAAAAGCTCAAAAACAATTCCATCCCGAAAATATCACAACAATCTCAACATGTTAGCTTAAAAGAATTAACAATGGTCTTGAAAGAGTCAAAAAATTATCCCGGAAAATTCCTAAGAACAATCCCCAAGTGATCGTGAAATAATCCCGAAATGATACAGTAAATTCCCAAAACATCCTTAAAACGATTCCAAATGATGTCGAAAATATAACAAAAATCCTAACTTGTTAGTTTAAAATACTCAAAAATGGTCTTGAAAGAGTCAAAAAATTATCCCGGAAAATTCCTGAGAACAATCTCCAAGTGATCCTGAAATGATTCCGAAATTATACAGAAAAGTTTCTAAAACTCCTTAAACCATTTCAAATGATGCCGAAAGTATGACAATAATCCGAACTTGCCAAAAAATCCTTGAAAGGATTCCAAATGATGCAGAAAATGTCACAACAATCCTAACTATGTACTTAGCGAAAAATAATCATAAATGGTCTCGAAAAAGTCACGAAAGGTTCTCGAAAAATTTCTGAGAACAATCCCAAAGCTATTCTGAAATTACCCCGAGACGAGACAAAAGTTCCAAAAAATCCTTAAAACGATTCCAAATGATGTCGAAAATATGACAAAAATGTTTGCGAAAAATTCCCGAGAGCAATCCCGAAGTGATCCTGAAATGATCTCGAAATTATAGGGAAAATGTTACTAAAATGCTTCCGAAAACAACCGCGAAAGGGTCTCGAATTTATCCCCAAAAACCCGAAAACAATCCCGAAATCATTCACATTACCAAAATTCAATATTATCTAACTTTTTCTAAAATTTTTGTATTACCGTTGCATCAATGCCAACAATTTTTTTTTCCATATTTGGACTAACCTATTTTTTTATTCAATGCAAACTGGCATGTGTTTGGCATGGAATGACCCATAAACTTTAAATCGTATAACAATCAACCTTGTCAAAAATCTTAAATTAAAGAATAAATAAATAATTAAAAATGTATTAATAACTAATGAATAACATATCAAAAAATAAATACGATCATGAAGTTGTTAGCTGCTTCATAAAATACTAAATGAAAACTGCAATTTTTTACCAGCAGCCGGCAGACGAGCGCTGCAGCTGTCAAAAAAAAACACAACAACAAAGAATGATCCCCACCCCCACGCGAAGTGTGCTGCTACTCAAAAATATTTTGGGTGTGTCAGCTTGCTCTTTAATTGTTTCGATTTTTCTCATGCTACTATTTGGATATATTTTTTTTTTTGCGAGCCAAACAACAAAAACACTACCCAAATTTATGTGTTTTGTTATTTTTTTCTTCTTTGTGTTGATCTCATTCGATTAATCTTCTCCCATGATGTTGCTGCTGATTGTTCTGTTGTTGTTGATGTTTTCGGAACAATTTCATTATATTTATTTTGCTAGAATTTTTTTTTTTTTTTGTTTGTGTTACGCACACTTCTTTTCCGTTCTATAAAACTAATGAAGCGCATAAGTTGAAATTAAATGCTTATGTTAACATGTGTTCCAACAAATGTAAAGATTCATACGTGAATTATTGCAATTAATTTAGCATAAACAAATTTGTAAAACATGTTGTTGTAATGTGTGTCTAACATTCTGCGTATTTTTTCAATATTTTTGTTTATGTTGCGAAAAATTTGTGAATTTGGCGATCAAAAATGAGTTATAACTAGAAGTGTTTTAGTTAATTGACTTATAAATGAGTATGACCCAAGTCTCTCAAGACGAATACCATTCCTTAACTATAAATGACTTCAAAAAGTCGACATGAAGAAATTTGTTTGGAGCGTTCCCTACAGCTTGTTTTGACGATGGATTTCCTAATTCGGACCAGAATATAATGGGGATTGAAACAACGAAAATAACGGAACAAAAAAAAAAAAAAAAAACACCACGTAACATTAGAGAAACAAAACATAGAATAAGCCAAAATTATAATTATTGAATTGAATATGGGAATGTAGTCTTAGGGTTGTCTGTCGTTTAAAGAAAAGTAATGAAGTGACGTTAAACCATTACAAAAAAAAAGTTGCGCTCGTCTTGGGAGTATTTCAAAAATTAACAACGGAGATTGAAATTACAAAAATAAGGGCACAAGAAAGATAAAGGACACAACGGAACATTATAGAAACAGAACATAAACCGAGATCACCTATAAAAATTCTCCATAATCTAGTTTACCAAAAAGCAATGAAGCGGTGTTAAAACATTAAATTTTAGGCTCTTTTTGGAGTATTACCTCAATCTTTAATGATACTTTATTTGAGTATTTATGGTCTCACATCACACGTACGGTACTCGTTTCAAGTAACGATGAAAATCGGGTACCCAAATCCAAGTCTGCCTCATTATTGACTCTGAGGTAAGTCCAGCCTGCCGTTAGGGGTCGTGTGATATGACCTAAGACCTCATACACAACCTAACCACATACAAATCTAGCATGTGCTGACTTTCATTTATGTCCATTTATTGCTAAGATAATCAATTAGATGGCGTTGATTATGATTTTAAGTCATTGATGAAGAGACAGAGAAGCTATGAAACCCCTCAGCTTTTAGTGTTTAATTGAGCACATATAGCTTTTGAGCATAAAAACGAACAAACCCACATTCATTGCGCATAAATTTTGCTCCATAACAATAATAAAAACAATAGAGAGACACATATTGCCACTGCACGAGCAATAATTGATCGTTAGCCTACGCCACAGCTGTGAAATATAGAACATTTGCGCGCGCTCTGAGCACGAGCGGGTCACTTCATAATGCGTACATACTAACAAACGAGTACTCTTAAGAAGATATCTAGCGATCATTCATACTCGTAATAAAAATAGCAAATGGGCAAATTGTATACTAACTGAGCAAATTGTTAAATATTAGAGAAAATTACAATATTGTTGTTGTTGAAAATGCGAACAATTTTCAGAAAATTTAAATTTTTGTGAGTAAAACAACAAAAAACTCTAAAATACTAAATAATTAATTTTTATTTTGAGCGAGATCTATTGGAATGTTCTGAGCGTGGGCACTGACAGTCGTTTGAGGAACGGTGATGAGAACGAAAGTGTTTTGTTGTGCGAGTGCAAGTGCGAGTGGTATGAGTAATGTTTTGGAAGCGCGTTAAATGAATATTAAACGATTCTAAAATTGACAAAACCAAATGCGTGCACGTCAAAACATATTTGAATAACAAGTGTATTGAGAAAGAGGTATGCAGAAAGAAAGAGAAAAAAATGAAAAAAGAAAAGTTTGGTTAATTTTTGTTTAAGTGGGATTTATGCTGCCGCAAATGGATAGACTGTGTGTGGTTGGATTTAGTGAAGACTAAAATGCACTAAAGTGGCATGATTTTGTGTGGGATGAGGGGGATTATTGCAAAAATATTTGGTAGTAAAAAAAAAAAATATTTAAAAAAAAAAATTTAAAAAACGAAAAAAAACTAAAAATTTTGAGCTAATAAAAACCATTTTTGTGCATAGCAAATATATTTTTAAAAATGTATATGATGTAATGGTTATGTTTGGTATGGAAAATTGCTTCCGTTCATATATATTTTTACGCGTAGGTTGTGAATTATTGAATGAAAAAAATTGCAAAATGGATCAAATTAAATTGAATCTGAAGTGCATATTGAAATTGCATTAAATAAATTTGAAGTGAAGTGTTTCGCATATACATATTTACTTGTTGTAGAAAAACAATGATTGCATCTACTTAAAATAATAAATAAATATGTATTTAAATGAGGCATTTTGGAAAAAAAAAATATTTTTTTTTGCAAGAATTTTAGCAGTTAAGCGATCACTTGAAATTTAAATATGTATGTATATAAAAGCTTTTGATAAAAAAAATGTTTAAAATGTTTGTAGTTTTGCAGCCTGTTAAACTCTAGTCTAACAAAATGCTAATATTTAGACTCTTAAAGTTTTGATTGATTTTTAGCAATTTTTTTCCCACATAGTGTTTGGTATTTTTTTCCACCTGAGCTTCCCATAGTTACTTAATATAAAAAAAAAAAATTATTTTTAGTTTTTATAAAAATTTTATATTCTAAAACCCCTAAAAATAATAATTTAAAATACTTTACTATTTAGTCTTAAAAATCGTCCCAGAATCTTATAATCGTGTTGCCCTTCAAAATTTATTGGCAATTGATATGCCGAAAGTTTTATTTGTGGATACCTTTTTTGCGTAGAATGCCCCTAATGTATATGGTACATACATATGTATGTATGTATATAAGAACTCTTGAGCGCATATTCTTTAATGGTCAGACAAAATTATAAAAATGTGGGCATACACAATTGTTTCTATTTTGCAAAATCAACACAATCGTTAATATAGACAGCTAGTTAAAATAAAAATGAGACTGTACAATTTGTTTTTTTGAAAATACATATATTTTTTAGGAAAATGTTATTTTATGTAAATACTTTTTATGTAAATACTTTTTATGAAGTATTTTTTTATGAAATTTTTTTTTATGTAACTATTTTTTTATGACATTTTTTTTAATGTAAGTATTTTTTTAAGAAAATGTTTTTTTTAATATTTTTTTATGTAAAAATATTTTTGAAAGTATTTTTTTTATTGTTATTTTTTATGGTAATAATTTTTTAATTTCTATCAAAAGAAGCATACCCAATTAAAGAAATAAGATTAAGAAAACACGAAAAAAAAACATATATTAACAGTGTACAAAATCAAAGGGTTTTAAATTTGCATTCAAATTTAAAAAAAAAAATTTTTTTTTTCGTGCACCGAAATTTATTGGTTTTAATCGGTTACGGTTTCGGTTTCGTTGTCAATCATTGGTACCAAAATTTTTTTTTCATCTTTGAAATGTTTAAATTGAGCGTTCCATTTTGAACTTGCCTGACTGTAAGTTTTTTTTGCCATTTATTCGCAGCTACCGAAAGAAAAAAAAAAAAAATTAAAACACTCACTTTTAAATATTGTTATACAGTTGAGTTCATATTATTAGTGATACAGCTATAATTTCAAGTTAAAGTTTTGACCAATTTTTGAGGCTTATTTTTATACGATTGACTTCGAACTACCAAGTTCCACTGTTCTGTTACATTTTTATTCACTTACTACCCGGTATTCGGAGTAGCTCGTGCTTGTCAGATATCAATCCTCAATCACTTTCTCTTCCTTTTGTTATCTTACTTTTTCTTCCCTCCCAGACTCTTACTCTCTCCCTTTAAATTCATCTTTACTTAATTCGATCTCTTTCCTTTCATTCTTTCCTCCCTTGCTACCCCTCTTCCTTCTTTTTTTACTCTATCTGCCACTCATTTTATCTTTCCCAGCTCTCTTTTTTCTTGATTCTCTTTGTATATCTACTCTTTCTCTTCGCAGCTATCGCTAATAGCTTTTCTTCTTCTCTATCTTTCGATTTCGTCTATTTCTTCATCTCCACTATTCACTTCCACTCGTAAAATTGTTTTGATCAATTAATTTATTTAGATTTGAAATAAGAACGAAACCTGGCTATAAACCGATTTTCACTTCGGCGCCATCTGGTGAGCAAATTTTTTTCCAGAATAGATCTTTTCAAACTTCTAAGTGGCGTTCCTTATTTGAACCAAAAAAAAAAGGTAATAAGCTTTCTAAAAATATTTCGGACTCAGCGCCACCTGTTGAGGATTCCCTTTTTATAAGGAAAGCTTTTATTACTTATTTTGCGGTATTCGGATTTTAGTAGATATTCGTTAGTCGCTACATTTATCATGAAATCATATAATGCATATAATTCTCACTACTTTATGATTTAAAATTTTCTTAATATCAAATTTTTTATAACCAATTAATTGCTGCAAAGCTTTTACGATGAACCAAATGCCATAGTACGACTATGTAGCTTGTGTTGCTTGTTTATATTGCGGCAAAAATTTATATTCCAAAGCACATAAACGCTTCAAAATTTTTGGCAAACGTGCCGAAGATCTTCAAATCCATTAACTTTTTATTACTCGGCATTCAATAAGCAATATTTGCTGCTTTTGATGAATTCAAGGGTGTAATTAAAAGCTTGACCGGTGTTTATGATGAAATGTTTAATGATTGTGGGTGTGTCAGTAGTCAGTGGCAGCTGTTATTTTTAAAAATTAAAAATTTTTTTTTTTTTTTGAAATGGAGTTGATAGTCTACGCCATTGATTGACCCTGCTTTCTTTCCCTTTGCTACCCGAAAAAGTGAATTTGGAGGTAGCGATTATTAAAAGGAGCTTTTCAAAATTTGTATTTTTTAGGTTTGTCTTGCCCGATTTTTTTTGTTTTAAAAGTTTTTCCTTGAAATAAGCTTTTTCATACATTTGTTCCCTTGATCTGTTGTTCCCTTAGCCACCTCCACTTTGAAGTGTATTATTAATCTGAAAAATGAGTATACATATGTACATCAGAGTGTCGAAAAAATCATTAGCTGAGTCCCTCCGCTTTCATACTCAAGTTGCTTTTCACACATTTGTTTGGCAAATTTCAAAATCATAATAATATTTCTAATGATTGTGTATTTTGACCAAGCTGCAGCCTATTTAAACTCCACTAAGTCCCTGGCTTACAAAGAAAAATATTGCACAAACTTGAAATAGCAAACAGCAACCTTTCGCAATTAGAAGTCACTGCG
>OX608080.1:98731176-98779096 GCA_951509765.1 Sphenella marginata | reverse complement strand
TATCGGAACTATCGATTATATGGGAGCTATATGTTGTGCTAGTCTGATTTGAAAAATTTTCTCTAGCCACATTGAGTATGAAATACTAACCAAATGTGCAAAGTTTTACCTTCCTAGCTTTTTAACTGCAAAATTTATAGCCCGAAAACCATTTATCGGATTAATCGATTATATGGGAGCTATATGTTTTGTTGGTCCGATCTGAGTGATTTTCACTACACACGTTACGCATATAATATGTACCAAATCTGCCAAATTTTACGTTCCTAGCTTTTTAATTGAAAGAGTTTTAGGCGAAAACCCGTTTATCGGAACAATCGATTGTAAGGGAGCTATGCGTTGTATCGGTCCGCTCTTGCTGGTTCTGACAAATAATTACTCCTATGCAAAATGGCGTCTGCTTCCAAAATTTCATCGAGATATCTCTAAAACTGAGGGACTAGTTTTGCGGACGGACGGACAGACGAACCTGGTTTAACCAACTAAGCACATCTCTCTGATCATTTTGGTAGACTTCTTATTGGTGAGTCTGTCTCTTCTTCTTCTCATACTTACAAACATTGGACCAAAGTTTTAATATCAAAGCTCCAACACTTTGCATGCTATTTTCGGTCCCTGATTGTATACCTGCCGTCTAATTCAAAATCATTAGAGAAACTAATTAGTCCAATACTAAGAAGCCACAAAAAATACAATTGAATAGTCCAACTATATTAAACATGTGGCACAAAAGCTTTTGTAAGCGCAGGACATACAATTTCTACATTGGGACACTGAGTGCAGTGAATACAAATGAGACGTTTTAATTATGGGCAACACTTGAAGACATGAAGGCATTTATTAAAATTTATACAACGAAAATGTTAGCCAAAAATTGACAAATAAAACAACACAAAGTTGTGTGCAGACATAAAAGTTGTAATGTCTAAATGTTAAAATTTGCATAATACAATATTCAAGGATCTTATAATCAAAGTAACAGCAGGCCAAAAAATTTCAAATTTACATTTTGAGACAAAGAGAATTTGTGAAGATTCGTAAAGTAATTTTCTTTAAAGGCTTTCAAATTATTATTTGATGTTTTATGTAAATGTACACTGTGTCACATAAGTGTGAGGACAAATTTGATTTAGCGTAACTGAAAGAGATTGTGGTCGTTAATGCCCTGAATAACTGTTAAAAATTAGTGTAATATGCAGACCTGTTAAATAATGATTATTAATCTAGTCATTGATAATCAATTTAAATTTTTTTTATTTTTGAAATAGTTGATTAATTATGATAATCGAACATTTTTAGAATAATTAATCGGTTACCATTAAATTTTGTGTTCGATTGATGAGAATTAAATGAGGATTTATTTCGTTTTCAAATTTAATCCTAAAATTAATAAAACTAATAAAAATTTCAATTCGTTTAAAATTTTTGATTTATTGCGAATAACAAGAATCAAAAACAAATTTTAAATATTTCAAAATTAATTAAAATTAAAAAATTTTCCAATTTTGTGTTTTTTTTTTTAAATTCATCCAAAAAAATTACATATTCTTTAAAATTTGTTATTAATCCTAGTTAATGGCAACTAATCAAAAATTTCAATCGAATTGAAATTTTGATTAATTTGATTAATCCTTAGATTAAATTTCAAATCGAAATAAATCCTCATTAATCGAATACAAAAGTTAATCCTAATTAATTATTTTGAGTATGTACGATTATCATAATTAATCAATTAAATTAATAGAACAGTTTTATATAATTAATTTTTAATTTGAATCTAGATTTAACAGGTCTGGTAATAGGAAAGTCTGGTTAAAATCAGCAGAGCTATTTCAACATTTATACCTGTCAGACTATCTACTGTAAGAAGGTTACTAATTCAGTTGGAAGGATGGGAATAAGTTTGTTAATGGAAGGCAATAAGGCGCCAGGGCCCAAAAGCCTCTACATAATGATCTTGCTGTTAACTGTGCAAACTTTTAAACCAAAATTTCTGTGGAAAAAATGAATTTAACCCAAAATTCCTCTGAGGAATAAGGGGAAAAGTTAAAACTTAAACTCATAAGAATGTGGTAATAAAGCTGCACACAAAGAGACATCTGAAGAGCTTAAAACCAAGCAATTAATATGAAGACAATTTTTAATAAAGATAAAAGTAAACAAGCTTTGTGTGAGATTATTTAACTCATTCAATTTTAAAGTGTTCAGCAGCATATTGTATTAACTACGTATATGTGCATTAGGGTGAACCCCTTTTCTGTGATTTAATTGAAATAAAAACAGGCACTGCACCAACAAAAATCGAATGCAAAAAAGTTTGTGTAAATGATGGATACAGAAAGAGTATCTGCCGACTATGAAGGGCATCTGTTAAGTGATGAATAATTTTTGATTTCAATTTATGGATTCAGAGAATTGTCAGTCAATGTTTATTATTTCGATTCGACTTTGGAACCATCAGCTTTTAAGACAAACACTTCACAGTTTTCCAACATCTCAACATACCGACCAAAAAATATTAAAAAATTTGCTTCACACTGAAATGCCCTAAATATTCAAAAATCTCAGTAGACTTAAAACCTATTGTTTTATTAGTCGCAGCAGCATGACGTTGCTAGGGTGACTCTTTGTCTAGTAGAAAATAATTTTTTAACTTCTATTGCATGTGCTTCTCACTTACTGAAATATGTAAATTCACCTAAAAGCATCAGCGTTGGATTCATAAAAATTTTTACTTTTCCAACTTTGTCTTTCTTCAACTTTTCTATGTGAGTGCAGGCATATACAGTGGTGGTTGAAAACATAGCAACGTAAAATAATATAAAACTATAAAAATAAAATAAAATAAAATAAAATCAAATAAAATAAAATAAAATAAAATAAAATAAAATAAAATAAAATAAAATAAAATAAAATAAAATAAAATAAAATAAAATAAAATATTTGTAAGTTTTTGCAAGCTCGAGACCAAATAAACAATAATTCGTAATGAATTTAATTGTCAGTTTTTTGGGAAAAATTGATAATTGGAGAAAAATTACAAAAATCCAACAACAAAATAAAATAAAATAAAATAAAATAAAATAAAATAAAATAAAATAAAATAAAATAAAATAAAATAAAATAAAATAAAATAAAATAAAATAAAATAAAATAAAATAAAATAAAATAAAATAAAATAAAGTAAAATAAAATAAAATAAAATAAAATAAAATAAAATCAAATAAAATAAAATAAAATAAAATAAAATAAAATAAAATAAAATAAAATAAAATAAAATAAAATAAAATAAAATAAAATAAAATAAAATAAAATAAAATAAAATAAAATAAAATAAAATAAAATAAGTTTAAATAAGTTGTGTACACAACTCCACGTCACACGGTACGGACGTGTAATAAAATTCTACCCTGAAGACGGGTACCGTTGTGCAACCGAAATATATTGGTGAAAAAACAAAACTTTGTTGAGTTTTTCATTTAACTTTGACCTAAAGCCGGCAAAACCACAAATTGTTAAAATTAAAAGGTCGCTAAATACACAAATTATAAATATATTATATTTAAAACGCAAGTTATCACAACAAATATAAATATATACCTACATATATTCAATTTTTTTTGAATTATACCACTCACTTTTACTCATATTTATATAATATCTTATGTATACAGCTATATAAATTAAACATATTTTAGAAGTGTGACATATGGCTCGTAAGCTTTTGCTGACGTTGGTTATTAAGTTTTGAATACTTACTTTGAGTATTTGAGATGAAATAAACTTTTAAATCCTTCTAACTTTTTGTCGAGTTTATGATAACAATATTTACAAAGTAAAGATTAAAACTGACAGCAAGGTTTGTTTTTTATTCGTTTTGGGTAGCATGAAGTAAGTAAGAAAGTGAAAAAGTGTAGGTGAGAAAATATTAACCCTTAGCTGGAGTGAATGGGGTAGGGAATTATCTGCTATAATTAATGCGCATAATTCGGTATGAAAGTTAAGCGCAAAGGGACATTCACTGAGACAGGTTATTGAACTAACGAGAATTCTCCTCGGCGCTGCAGCGGTGGATTGAACGGCTGCTTAAAAAAAGAGATAGAGTTTGCTCACAACTGAAATTGAAAAATTTTTTTTTATAATTTTTTTGTATTTTCTTTAATTTAGTTTAATTTAATTTAATTTTATTTTATTTTATTTTATTTTATTTTATTTTATTTTATTTTATTTTATTTTATTTTATTTTATTTTGTTTTATTTTATTTTATTTTATTTTATTTTATTTTATTTTATTTTATTTTATTTTATTTTATTTTATTTTATTTTATTTTATTTTATTTTATTTTATTTATTTGTATAGCAGAATTACTTGATTATCTTTAAAAACAATTTTTTCCTGTCCAATTTTGAGGGTTCGTTTATTTTATTTTATTTTATTTTCTTTTATTTTATTTTATTTTGTTTTCTTTTATTTTCTTTTCTTTTATTTTATTTTATTTTATTTTATTTTATTTTATTTTATTTTATTTTATTTTATTTTATTTTATTTTATTTTATTTTATTTTATTTTATTTTATTTTATTTTATTTTATTTTATTTTATTTTATTTTATTTTATTTTATTTTATTTTATTTTATTTTATTTTATTTTATTTTATTTTATTTTATTTTATTTTATTTTATTTTATTTTATTTTATTTTATTTTATTTTATTTTATTTTATTTTTTTTTATTTTATTTTAATTTATTTTATTTTATTTTATTTTATTTTATTTTATTTTATTTTATTTTATTTTATTTTATTTTATTTTATTTTATTTTATTTTATTTTATTTTATTTTATTTTATTTTATTTTATTTTATTTTATTTTATTTTATTTTATTTTATTTTATTTTATTTTATTTTATTTTATTTTATTTTATTTTATTTTATTTTATTTTATTTTATTTTATTTTATTTTATTTTATTTTATTTTATTTTACTTTATTTTATTTTATTTTATTTTATTTTATTTTATTTTATTTTATTTTATTTTATTTTATTTTATTTTATTTATTTGTATAGCAGAATTACTTGATTATCTTTAAAAACAATTTTTTCCTGTCCAATTTTGAGGGTTCGTTTATTTTATTTTCTTTTATTTTATTTTATTTTGTTTTCTTTTATTTTCTTTTCTTTTATTTTATTTTATTTTATTTTATTTTATTTTATTTTATTTTATTTTATTTTATTTTATTTTATTTTATTTTATTTTATTTTATTTTATTTTATTTTATTTTATTTTATTTTATTTTATTTTATTTTATTTTATTTTATTTTATTTTATTTTATTTTCTTTTATTTTATTTTATTTTATTTTATTTTATTTTATTTTATTTTATTTTATTTTATTTTATTTTATTTTATTTTATTTTATTTTATTTTATTTTATTTTATTTTATTTTATTTTATTTTATTTTATTTTATTTTATTTTATTTTATTTTATTTTATTTTATTTTATTTTATTTTATTTTATTTTATTTCATTTTATTTTATTTTATTTTATTTTATTTTATTTTATTTTATTTATTTGTATAGCAGAATTACTTGATTATCTTTAAAAACAATTTTTTCCTGTCCAATTTTGAGGGTTCGTTTATTTTATTTTATTTTATTTTCTTTTATTTTATTTTATTTTATTTTATTTTATTTTATTTTATTTTATTTTATTTTATTTTATTTTATTTTATTTTATTTTATTTTATTTTATTTTATTTTATTTTATTTTATTTTATTTTATTTTATTTTATTTTATTTTATTTTATTTTATTTTATTTTATTTTATTTTATTTTATTTATTTGTATAGCAGAATTACTTGACTATCTTTAAAAACAATCTTTTCCTGTCCAATTTTGTGGGTTCGTTGTTTAGTCACTTGACATTAAATATTAAGCAAAATAGCTCAAATAAATTTGCATATTGATTGTTTATATGCCACTGTGAAAATTGTCCTGAACTTTCTATTTTTTTTATTTATTCTCTAATTGGAATCAAATCCGTTTGTCATCACTGCTCGTGGCTCGCTTTGAAATGCGGTGGAAAGCAGTCATTAGACTTCATATGCACACAACCACTAAATATATTCAAAAGCAAGTTGGTAAATAACAAGTTGGATATCATGAATGGAAATATATTTGCAAAGATCGCGCAAGTGTGTGTGCACTAGACCGTATCGAAACAATGGACCATAATAATTTTTTTCGACTTTTTTTATAAACAAAAAATTGGATTGAAAGTGTATTTAATTTTGCTGGGAACCAGTGTTGGGCACAAATTCACGTTAATAATAATTATAGAAAAACCATTTTAGCACTTTCACCGTCAATATTTACCGACGAATTGTGTCGAGTTGTGTCAGCGTACCACCAATTTATCAACCAAATGCAGAGCATAACAGCAAAACAATTGCGAATATGAATAGCATAAAGATAAATTGTTTAGTATGTTTGTAGTGCGCTGAGCGCGGGAGAGGTTGGCTGGACGCACGATTCGAGTTTCCAAATTAATAACAAAAGACAACAAACAAAAATGAAAAGCAAATAAATGCGCCACAGTGACACAAAAGTTGGTGGAATATTTTATTGTTTTGGGTTGGTTGCCTGGGCGACTGCTTTTTGGTCGTTTAGTATGAGCAAAAAAAAAAGCAATAAAAAAAGAGGGAAATAAATAAATTTTTGGAAATCAACAATCATGATAAAACTTAAAAAGTGATGGCTGCCATGTTTGTTGCTATAAATTATTTTGCATTTTTTGTGTGTGTTGATTTTGGTTTTTTTTTCAGGATTGTGTGCCCAAAGCAGCTTGGGAAATGGTACACATACATATATGAAGTATGTATGTTTGTATGTATGTATGTGTGTGCATGGTTTCGTGAATTTGCATGGCTGTGTGCCCCATGAGACAGAGTGTCTCGCTTGTTTGCATTGGAGAATTTGCAATGGAAATGCAAATTGAAAAACAACTATTGCATGACACAATACGCTTTTACCACAAAATATTAACAAACAACAACAACCGAAAATGTAAATATTAAAAAAATAAAAAAAGGGAAATTCTTTAAAAAGTGAAAAATTAAATCGGATAAAAAGAAAATATTTTTGAAGTTGCTGTTTGTCTTTAAATAAGGATAAAAATAGTGTGGGAAAGCGCTTTGAGTTTGTTAAGCGGAAAAGTGAATTTGCGCCTGAAGGTATGCAAAGTGTGCTGAAACGAAAGAGATGTTTGAAGATTAGAATTGAAGTTTAGTTGGATAAATACGCGAGGGGATAAAAATATGCACAGAAATTGTTAATTAATAAAATGGAGTAAAAGCTCATAAAGTCAAAAAGTTTATAAAACAAAAACTTTAATCTAGCGGGAGCATGGGAATGATTGTAAAAGGTAGTTGGAGAGGTAGGAAAAACGAAAAAAAGGGAAAGTGTTGAAAAAAGTTATGAAATGGATAAAGAAAGGAAGAGGGTAATGGGTAGGGAATATAGTGGAGCTGGGAGTGAAGAGAAGGGGGGAGAGTAAACAAAACTTGAGTTGAAGAGAAAGGGAATGAAAATGGGTGATGTTAAAGTAGGAATAGATTTTTTAAGTAAGGGAAATGAACAGAGAAATTGATATGGATGAGAACGGAGAAAGGGGAAACGTTTAGAGCATACATTGAGTATGATGCAGGTAGAACTTGGAAATAATGGAACGTTCGCAAACTACCGATAAAAATATACAAAAACCAGAAATAAGAGATGAAACACATGCAGTTAAAAATCGATACTTGCCGATCAAGATCTATACAAAATTAACCGATAAAAATTAAAAAGTTTTAGCAATCTTTTTTTGTTCCAATAAAAACGAAAGGGGCATATAGAGTTCCGAGAAAATCTGTAAAATCTGATAGAAAAATACTGGGCAACCAATATTTTGCAACGGAGTAGCCACAGTGTTGACTAAAAGAGATGCGAAAAACATCGATTAAAATAAAAAATCTGGTGATGATTGATAAAAAACAAAGAGACATAACAAAGAGACATAACTATGTTATATGGCGATTCAAAGTAATAAAATTGACAGAGACTGATCAAATTCGATGTAATCCGATATCATGTTAATAAAAATAAATCGATAATAGGTCCAGTAATGGATGTAAAACTGCTAAAATCGATCGATCAGAAATCAATAAAGCAAGAAAAATAAAGTGATAACTACATATAAAATGAATTTAAAAAAAAAAAATTTTTTAACTCGTTTGCGGAATAATACCCACTCTAGATAACCAGCTTTATGTGATGTGTCATAATGTCAATGGAATTAATGACACTGACATTAATGCGCTTTTCAAAAGCACTTTTACAACAAGAATTAATGTCAAATTATTATGAGAAGTAACACCATTGACATGAAATCGATTTTGATATTAATTCACGTTTGACATTAATTCCATTGGCATTATGGCACTTTACCCAAATAGTCAGTAACATTTTTCCGGTATGAAAATTAACCAAATAAAATGCTCTTATGGATGTGGTGATGTGTCATAATGCCAATGGAATTAATACCATGGACATTAATACGATTTTCAAAAGCGTATTTAAAAAGAGAATTAATGTCAACATATTATGAGAAGTAACGTCATTGGCATTAATTCACTTTTGACATTTATTCCATTGACATTATGGCACAAATTGACATTATGTCACTATACAGAGATTTTTCGTAACTTTTTTCAATACTAAAATGATCCAAACAAAATGCTCATATAAAAATATGCTCATATGAAACCCTTTCGCATTATGCTCAATCACCTCTCTCATCACAATGAAAAATTTTTGAGAAATTTAGAAGGAGTTAGATAAACGACTTGAGAAGTGTAAGATTTCAAGAAAAGCAATGTTGAAAGTAGGACTTTGGGAAGAAACTACAAATAAATTGAGCACATTAAAGGCCAGAGGGTAAGTCGGAGTCAGCTGATAATGGGCTTGACTGAATTTTGTACGCTGATATTTTGTTTTCGTTCTTATGATACGTTTTTTTTTTCGGTAAGCGCTTAGCGACTTGTCAAAAAAAAACAAAAAAAAAAAACAACATTCACTTTTATAAAATTTAATTTTTGTTTCTTTCAGCTTCAAAAATTTAGAAGAATTTAAATTTTTTCATAACAAAAACAGTTTTTCGCTCAACATAAACTATTGTATATATATTTTCAAAGTTCTGTTTGTGGCTTTTAATGCTACACATTTCACAATGACGCCATTTATGCCTTTTTGTTTCACCAAAAATGGCCACCACCACACTCCATTTGTCATTCACCACAACAATTTGTGTTAGTGAATTGCTCATTGTCGACATTTCACATTTTGGCGTGTCGTAACAAGTTTATTAAATTTATATTATTCTAATTTTGATTGATGTGCGTGTTTTATTGTCGTTGTTGTTGTTGTTTTTACTGCTGTTATTGTTTTTATAGCTGTTGTTATCACGCTATTTATGTGGTTGAATTCAGTGCTCAGTAATCTGTTTTGCGGCAATTCAATTTCAAAATAGATTTCACCAAAGTTAAATTGCGCGCAATTTAGTTGATGCTGGCGAAAATACTCCCGCCGGCAATAATTCATACTTACGGTGGTAGTATTTGCTCTTAATTTATTAGTAGGTACATAATTACTGACAGCAATTAAATTTCATTTTGGAATGCGCATTTGGCGATTAGAATTTGAAAAGTGTAAGCATTGAATTGTAGCAATATTGGCTGTGGTTGTTCGGCTTTTTGTTGGAGTGGTGAAAATGTAATTGAATAGCCTTTTCGATCGTTTTTATGATTTGTTGGTTCGTGCTGGTATTCATTTATTGGTTGGAGTGCTTTTTTGCTCCACCCTAATACACGTGTTATTAAATATGTAATTTTATCACTAGAATTATGCACTTCGCTAAAAATAAATAAATATTTAAATAAATCCTAAAATATTATTTTCCTAAGCATTAATGCGTGCATAACTATTTTTCTGCATAATTCTCACTTTTATTTGCATAATTATCGGCTTTACAAAATTTTGTGTAAATAAATCAAATTACAAAATTCAATTTTATTTGCTATTTAAAAAGCTATTCGTACACCTATACAAAGACACATACACTGGCGAAAATAATTTTACAGCATACTAAATTTATTTCAAATTATTGCAATATTTGTTGTTACTTTATTAATTTGCATAAAAATGTTTATTGGGTAGGTCAATGAGAAATAAACATACATACATATTTTAGTATCACAAACGCAAAGTAATCAGAAATGCAAATTTAATGTAAATCTAGCATATGGAAAAAAATTTAGTGAGGAAATCAGTATTTAGCGAAAAAATTACAGAGTTGTGCACAATGCATACTTATTATAATGCACTGAATGTTTCGCTGGCAACAAAATCCAGTATTAGACATAGTTTCCACCTCTAAAAAAATATTTAAAATTAGAGCTTTTTTAGAATAAGTGCGAAAAGGGTTAAAATATGTTCGGCGAGAAATATGATAATCGGTTGTAAAACTCAAAATGTTGTGATATGTTGTTTGATTGGTATTTTAATTTAATATTTACTCTAATGAAGATCACTCTTGGCCACTTTTTTCAATAGTCAGAATTTAGTAATTATTCAAAGTCCAAAGAGGGTTAAGCTTTTCGTAAAATACTACAGAGAATATAAAACGAATTAGTTTGGCGGCTTCGGAAATTTTGTTTGAAGAGAATTTTATTTGAACAGAATTTAGCTTGAAGAGAATTTGGCTGCCACCCTCATCACTTCTGACACACACACACATTTTCCTTAAACAGGCCCATATCCCTGAAGCAATTTTGTTCGATGAGGTTCACTTATTCACAACGTTGAAAACATTTTCCGCTTACGCTGCATACTTTTTTCCAAAAAAAATATGCTTTGGTGTTAATAAAATTTTTTAAATTTGTTGAAACCAAGTTCCATTACGGCTAGCCATGGTTTTCAAGGATTTATGCAATTTATATTGGAAAAGAAAGTGCCTAAAAGTATGCAGCCTGTCAACCCTTCCATTTACACAGGGCAGAAATTTCCACACATTTAAAAGGTGAACCTCTTCAAATTCAAAAATAAACGCCATTTTTTTGAAAGAATTTGTATCCATTGTTGATTGGTAAGGAATGTAGTAAAGGTTATTAAAAATTGAACGCTTACAAATGTGTTGCATACCTTAAGGCGCAACAATTCCATTTATTTATTAACTGGTGTCACTCAAGATCTTTAGCAAAATATCTTGTATGAGAGCGCAATTGCTTCAAATTTTTGTTGAATATTTGTAAAGTGTGCCAATTTTCGATTTCAATTTTTTTTTTAATAATACTATCTTTATATAGAAAATAAAAATTAACTCACCATTGGCAGCATTTTGAGAAATCCCAATATAAAAATTATCATCATACTCGTTGTAGACACACAAAATTGCATTTTCAAAAATGTTATCGCACATTTACGATTATACCAAATTGGTAGCAGAATAATGAATGCCGAACAGGATTGAAGCAAACCACAAACACAGCTGATGATGACGAAAAGCGGACGTTGCGGTGGTGTGGTGGGTTGAGACTGAAAGAGAAAAGATTGAGGTGAGTTTTATATGAAAAGAATTTGAAATATAAAATATGGTAGTTAATAGAGAGATATATTTTATTTTAAGAACTCTTTAAAGCCATGTTTACTGAAGATTTATGCAGGTCTCCATCTTTAGCCCTAAAACTAGTGAAAAACTAGCTCGAATAAAAAAATTTGGAAAGTAAAAATCAATATTTAGTGACGAGGTGTGGAACCGATCCTCACTTTCAACTTTAACCTACCAAATGCATTTTTATGCCCACTTAAGGGCTCATTATGTGAAACGCAGCTAATCACTTTTTCTTCTTTGTAGGACAAATTTTTGTAATATAAAATCGTTTACTCATTTCAGTGACTGACAATTAGCGAAAAAGTAAAAGTGAATGTGAGTAATTGCGTTCCAAGATGTCACGGGGTTTTACATAACTAGGCCCTTATATTATTAATTAATTCGTATTAAGATTAGGAGGTCTCATAATTCCATTTAACTTCGTTTTAGACTCTGACATGAATGATGCCTGGGACACACTTTTGTTCCTCAAAGAGAAAAAAAAATATTTTGGCCACAGTTGCTTTTAGCCCCCTCCATCCAATAGCTCACTTCTGCTCATACCACAAAACTTAGTGAAAGTATTTCATCTCTATTTCAATTATTTGCACAACTCAAAAAAAAGTAATATCATTGTTGACGCAAGTGTCATAATACTAATGATATTTAGGTATTTGTATTCTTTAACACAAAATTCATTTTGTCAAGTGCTCTAAAAAGTCGTCAGTGTGGTCAGATTGCAGACACAGCAAGATTATATTGATTCAACAAAGAAAGAGAGAGCAGACGATAACTTTCAGCATACTTGAACTTCATCAATCGTGCATTCACCTTTTAAGCTTTTATTTCACTTTACTTTCACATTCAGTTTTCAACTTTTTTTATTTGCTTTGTTTTTTTTTTTTGTGCAAGTTTTCTTCGCATGATTTGTAAAAGCAAAGTTGCTCAGTTGATAATTCAATTTTCGTTTTTGTTAGTGAAACTGAAATGCAAAAAAAAGATATAATAATAATGTTTTATCGTCTTTTGTTGTTTTGTTTGTCTTGTTTTGGTGCTTTCCGCCTTTAGTTTTTTTTTTATTTCCTTAAGTTTACAGTTGTTGTAGTTGTGTATGTTCTTACTTGGAAATTCATAAAACAAATTTAAATCAAAGTAGTAAGCGCTAAAATTTAAGGAAGCGGAAAAAGGCATTAAAATTTATGAGCTTACTTACTTTCCGGTGATTGCCAAGGCTAACAAGTGAAAGTATGAAGGCCATCAACATACAGCCGACTAACGGCGCAAACATTCAAATGTATCTGTTTATACCCCGTTATATTTAAGTACAGTTACTGATCGTGAAAATTATACCACTATTTATTTTTAAATATAAATCAGTTTTCCTTATAACTGAAATGTTAAAAATGTATCGTTATTTCCCTAGACTTAACCGTAACCGTAACAAAATTCTCAACGTCACGTAAGCCTTGACTGTTACGAAAATCATAATCAAACCGATAACCATTAAAATAAATAAATTTATAACCATAAACTTAAGAACAGCCATAACCATAATCCATAACCAAGCCATAGACATATGCATAAATAACCATAACCGTAATAGGGAGTTCTGTCAATGTTATCGCAACCATAAAAACAAAAATAACAACAACTGTATCCCAATCATTGCCATGAACATAATTTTATTTTATTTTATTTTTATTTCTGTTTTTATTTTTTATTTTGAAACTTAAAAATGCAAGAAAGTTAACCCCAAAAACATGGCTTTTTTTAACATGTTGTCTGTTTATGGCTGTCACTCACTGTAAAAATGTATGTATGTATATTCAACCGCGCTGCAAAGTAAGTACGTAGGCCAAGTACATGCGAATAAGTTGAAAGGTTGAGTAATGTGTTGTTTTTGTTGTTGGAAGCGCATCTAAATAGCACTTTAAAAAGCATTTTGGTGCGGGCAGGAAGTAAAATTTTGTTTCTTGCTCCAAAAGCACTTTCGGTTACTTAGCTGGGTTGCATACGTAAGTAGGTACAGTGGAGGACAATAAAAATGAATTCATATTTTTTCAAAAACAACTACATTTTTTGAAGTACAACAAAAAAAATTATTGGAAATTTTTGAATTCTTAAAAATATGTAAATAAATACCCGATATCGAAAAAAAATAATATTATGAAATTTTTTATCGAAATCTGAAATGGTGTAAGCTTTCTGAAAAAAAGTTTCAAATAAAAAATTGTATAGGTTCGGATATTAAGAACAGCTATTTTTGTTGCATGTTGGTGCAAAAAATAAAAAAAAAAATATTAAAAATTTTCGCAAAAAAAAATTTTGAAATACAAAAAAATATTTTTATAAAAAATAAAAATTTTTGAGAAAACTATACAGAGCAAAAACCTTGGTATTTTCAATTTTCTTGTTTGTTATTTCAATGAGAGAGAAATTTCAAATGAAAATAATTAAAATTCAGTTTTTTCAAACTATGCTATTTATAGTACTCAGCACTGTAACTCCATTCAATGCACTGCATATATGTATTTGCATAAACAACGAAATACTCTAGAAACCAGCTAATGCGCTTGCACCCTCACTGGTTTAGAGGGTTTAAAAATTATATGTAGTATGTTGTGTGCTGACTGTAAAATTTTGCCCCAGTGCCCTTGGTACGCCATTTGCGTTGTTAAAAAAAAAAATAAAATATTTTATGCCAAACACATGTAGCTCTTAATATACTCATGTGTGTGTAACACTGCGTTGCATAAATCATAAATTTTGGGGAGCAACGAAAAGATTTTATGCCTTTACATTTCATTTATTTACAAAGTGTTATACGCATTAGAAAGCGTTCGAACGATTTGGAAAGGAGTGAAGAATGCGTTGAATTTGAGGTTAAGTTTTTTGTTTTTTAAATTTTGAAAAAAAGTTTAATTTAAATATCCACATAAATATTCCACATATGTAGGCCTTCAGTCTTCTATTCAAATAAAGTAATTAAATTTTTCGTTTGTCCTTGACATCAAAAAAAAAAAAAAAAGAAGCAGCAAAATTTCAAACTATGTGGCAACCACTTTGTGGCACCTTAACCCACACTCAGCCGCAACCGGTAGCATAAAAGTTTTCCATGTTCATGAGCAAAAGTAACAACCGGAAGATTCCTGCAAGTTGTTGGTGTGCAGTAAAAAGTGCCTCTTGAAAAGTGTACAAGTTCGTCGCAGTGCTATGCCATAAAGCCATTGTTCTATTACCATAATTTAAGTTCAAGCTGGGTACATGTACACCCCACTTTCTATTAGTTGTTGTTGGTTTCGCTTTTGTCTGCTGTTGCTGGTTTTGTGGCTTTTGTTTTAGGTTTTTGGTTTATAACACACTGCAGTTCACCTTTAACCTCAGCGCCTTTTATGCTTTAATGCTACCTCGACAACATGTTTTAACCCTTTTTGAGTTGTTTGGTGCATCCTTAAAATGTAAATTGCTTTGTGTGTGTGAGCTGCGGTATTATTGTGCAGTATTATTGTGTAGAGGGTGCCCCATTAGGAGTAATTGAAGAAAAGAGGTTTTGTTCAACCCCATTCAAACTAGACTTTTTGTTTAACTAAAATGGTTATACGTTTCTTTGTATTAGAAATTTTGAAGGGATCGTAAGGCATTCTTGGCTGAGAGAGCCACAAGAACTGAATGCCTTTTGTGACATTTCTGAGTTCATGGTAAAACTTTCACGAAAATGTTAGCAAGCAATTAATTGGATTTGTAAGAAACACAAAACGCATAAAAATTTTAAACAAATTCGACGAATTTTCATGGAAATTTTGGAAATGAATTTTTTTGAGTATGCAGATTATTTCAGTAACATAAGGAGTTAGTCTTAAGTGCTTAGGACATTTTTCTGATTTTTGGCAATTTTTTTCTGAAGAGCTTTATTGTCTTTTTCCATATAAAAAAAATGACGTTCATAAATGCATACATATGGAGGAAAATCCTAAAGTCCTGAGGAACAAAAATTGCCAAAAATCAGAAAAATTTCTCACGGACTTAATACGTACACTTTATGAAACTGAATTTGAATGGGCTACAAATCTGCATACCCAAAAAAATTCAAAAATTCTGAGAAAAAATTTCAAAATTTCCATGAAAATTCGTCGAAATTTTGCGAATTTTTCACATACTTTTGAAATATAATTTAAAGTTTTTGTGTTAGATCATGAGAAAGTGCTTTAAAAAAAATTAGTTAAAATAAATTTGTTGAAGTCAGAAATTGTGAGAGCTGCCAACAACGGGGTGTATACTTATTTATGTGAGTGACTGTAAATAATTAACTCATGTCATTGTAGATCAGCTGATTCTTTTCAACTGCTCTCCGTCACGACATTGAAAACGTGCGATCCCTGCGTATTTTATCACTCTTTTGCAACTATTTAGTAGAATAAAATATTTTCATTATATTCATAAATTTACTTACATTACTATTTAGCTTCGTTAGCATAACAACATATGTGCCAGACAATGGGCATATGCAACGTGTTATGTTCGCCATCAAATGTTTGGTGATGCATAAATCGGAACGCCAAGTTGATTCAAAGGAAGCTTTGTAGTCATGGCTAAAAATGAGAATGGAAACAAGAATAAAGAGACCAACTTTATTAATATTGGAATAAATGAGAGTAAGCTTTAATTTTTTTTTTTTGTGGAAACTGAAATTAAATAACCTTAAGGACTTATTATGTAAAACGCAGCGCATAATAAATTATTTTAGCCAACCTAAATTTAACTAATCACATTATTTGTCAGGCACTGAGTAAAGTTAAGTGAGTCTTATACGAGTTTTGCTTCAAAGCAAGAAAAAGGGCACTAACTGCATTTTAC
This sequence comes from Sphenella marginata, assembly GCA_951509765.1. NCBI lineage: Eukaryota > Metazoa > Arthropoda > Insecta > Diptera > Tephritidae > Sphenella > Sphenella marginata. The sequence goes on along the minus strand of OX608080.1, from coordinate 98,762,558 downwards.
ATAATTAGGCTTTGTAAAAATGTGATTAAAAAAAAATTGATTACACTACTTTTCTGTTTTGGCCACTGAGGTTACAACTAGAAGGTTTAAAAATATTGAGGTACTTATTATGTAAAACGCAGGGTAGAAAATTTTTAAACATTTGGCCCATTGCATTTATCGCAAGGCATTGAGCACAGTTAAGTGCGGGAATGATCTTTTCTTATACAATTTCTAATTCCAATGAGAAAAATCAACTCACCGTATTTTACATAATAAGTCTGTTAAACAATATTATATTTAAAAAGAAGATACTAGCTTTGTTGAGTAAAATGCGGGTATTTGTACATTATAAATATCAGCGAAAAAATCTTGCAAAAGAAACAGTTATTAGAATTTATGTCTGTTTGTATTTATGTTTGTACGCTCATCACTCGAAAACTGCTGAATAGAAATCAATAATTTTTTCAACGTTGTATTGCTTGAGGTATAACTTAAATTTTATGACAGCTTTTATTGTAGAAAATATTTCTTTAGCGCTAGATACAGTGATGTCAATAAAATTGGGATCTACATTTTTTTATAAGTTTGAGCGAAGTTGTGACAGGGCGATATCTGCAAGAAGAGTTGATAGAAGGCATCCTTATTGAGCGAATAGAATTAAAAGCAACGGTTTTTAGAATATTTGCTTGTCTGTTTGTATGTTTGTTCGCTTATCACTTAAAAACTGCTGAATAGTATTGAATGCAACTTTAAACATTGCATTGCTAGACGTCTAATTTAAAATTTAGATTATCCCTGATTTTGTTTAACCAATATTGAGTTAGGTTGTTCTTAAAAAATGAAACAAGCAGAAAACTGATTTTAGTTGTTTTATTTCTAGCCACCAAAATCATAATTTTTTTTACCACATGAAATGTAAATTTATATTTCTTTGTTGTACTTACCCACAAACAGCAACCCAATCACCATCTTTTGGTGCCTCTTCATGCTGAAATATTATCTCAACATGTCCCGCTTCAAATGGTAAATCGAGTGGCTCACGTAGATTATCATTGGAACGATTCGATTGAAACAACCACGTTTGCAGTATGCGTGAGGCCAAAATGTAATCAGATTCTTGTGGATCGCTGGAAAGAAAAATAAAAAAGTTATGGTACACGAAGTTGCTTAAATAATATAAAATTTAATATTGAAAATTATAAAAATATTCTCTCGTCGGACGTTGTGTTTTTCAATCGAGTGTTTCTTTTATACCCAAAGAGCAAATTTTTTTTGCCTCAAAACAGACAACATCATCTAATTACCTCAAATTTAATTAACTTCCAAAAAGCCAAATCAGTGAAAAGGTCCTAAAACAACTCATAATTGTGGATGAAACATAAATTTAGTCCCACATAATTAGCGTTAATCAGTAAATGTGAACAACCAAAACACAAAATATTCGGCCAATCAAACGCAAAAAGCAGCGAAATCAAGCAAAAACAAGAAACAAACCAATTCGTAACCAAAGTTTTTGCACACATTTTTGTTGTTGACTTTTATGCTGTCATGATTATGAAACATGCAATGAGGTTACAATCGATTTTTGTTGTTTTTGTATAAGCTCGATGTGATTTGATGCTATGATTTCTGCTCCTTTTTAGCAGATTCGGGCAACATTTCTGGAGTTGAGTTGAATATACATTGCTTATACATATATATCTATATACGTATGTAAATTCCACAAATACAACTCATTCGTATTTTGATAGCAATTTTTGCTTTGCTTTTCAAATTTCCAATGCGTTGTTATTATGCGAATAATGCTGAAAGTTCCATTAAAATTTTAAAATATGAGAAAATTCCAAAAGTGAAATGATCTCTGATTGATTCAATTTTGAATTCGTGAATACAGTTCGTTTAGCATTTACAAATTACGTTTGCCATCAAAAGTCTCAGTAATCAGCTGACCCCTGATCCCCCTGCTCAAGAGCAGCGATATTCTCAGTGGAGCAGGTTGAGCACGATAAGTGACTTATAGGGTTGCTAGAGGACTTTACTTCTCCATTGGCTACTGAGTCCGAAGTAGCATTTGATTGCAAGACTTATACTTGGTTGTATTAGTTTTTTGCTGTTTCGGAAAGGAATTGAACCCGTTAGTACTTTCATAATATTTCAGTATTTTCAATCAAAATTTTTATTTTATGTCATGTGAGATTAATAAAGAAATTTTGGACATTAATAAATTAATAATCAATTAATCGAAAACTCCAATTAATATTTATAAATAAATTATTCGAGATCAAAAAATAAATAATCAAATAATCGAAAATAATCATAAATTGGTTAATTCATTAATCAGAGAACAATAATTACCAATTTGCTGCAATTAATTTCGCCATTAATCACTTTTTGATTAATTTTATTTAATTTTATATGGAAAATATGTATTCACAATCTACTTGAAAATAAAACCACTACTCAAGTAATTTTTTTGTATTCACTAATTTATTTGCCGAGAGAATTATTTGAAATTAGTGATAAATGTGGCTAATATTTCAATAATTTTTTTTTTAAGTAAATTAATCTAAGATCTAATTGATCAATAATTTTGATTAATAAAAAATTGATTACGAATGTAAAATTAATCGAATGTGAAATCAATCTATTAATCACAAATGCCAATTATTTATTTAATTAATCAGAGAATTGAATAATTTTGTTAAAATCAAACTAATTTGATTAAAAAAAAAAATTGTGAATACTCTTTGGAAAAATCACCACACCTGGAATAACTTTTTTATATTCATTGATTGATTTCCATAAATTTTTTTTGTGAATAATCACTAATTATTCGTGAGCTTATTTATGATTTTGATTGACAAATAATTGATGGGAATTTAATCAATTAACCGCTAATCCCACTTCATTATTTAATTAATCAGAGAATAAGAGTCATAAATTTACCACCATTAATTTCTGATTTAATCGCAGTTTGATTAATTTAAATTAAAATCAAACTAATTTGATTACACAAAAAAATAGTATTCACAGCTCAAATATTTTTTTTATATTTATTAATTGATTTGCCAGAAAAAGTATTACAAAGTAGTGGGCCACGTCACTCAGATTTCAATAAATTTTTTTTTTAATAATCACTAATTATTCGGGAGCCAATTTTGGAGGATCTGATTAGTCAATAACTTTGATTAATAAAAAATTGCTGAAAGGTTGGATTAATCGATTAACTTATACACATATCTGGGTATATCACTATATAATAAAGTTACTATAGTATAATACTATATACTAAAAGTTAAAAAAATTAATCCGGGTATTGGATTTATCAACAATATTGATGAAGAAAAAAATTGATTAAAAATTGATTTAATCGATTAATCACATATCCCTTGGAATTTTGATTTATAAAATTATACTTAGTAATCAGCCTTATTGTAAATTTCATGGCAAAAAATCTCCCACAAATTTTAATGGGAAACACTACCAATTTTCCCCCTTTGTTTTTGATTCCCCATTAAAATTTTTTGGGAGATTTGTTCCCATGAAATTTACAATAAGGCTAAATAAAGTTCAGATAACACAAATTAAAGATTCTAAACTAACTTTCGGTCATCTGTTTTAAAATATTTTTTTCTTTTAATACCGGTCTAATGTTTATCCATTCATATTCGGTGTACGCTACTGCTCATTAAGCTTTTAGTTTAATTCGGTTGTTTTGATGCATTTATTAAAACTTGTTGCATGATAAATATATTTATGGTTACTATTCATTAACCTCGCTTTGCCAATTATTGAACGAAATGCCATAAAATGCTTTCGCATACAAACATTTCACTGAATCGTGCCAAAATTTTGATATGAAATGAATTATTGGCAGGAATTTTATGGTTTGGTATTTCAATTTAATTAGAAATTGAAATGAGCTGAAACCAGGAACAGTACGGAAAAGAGTTTGTTTTGCTCGAAAAACATTAAAATGCTCATTGAGGTACTTGTGAGAGTTCGATGAAGAATAAAATACTAAATTTCACCAGAATCTGCTTGCAGCAAAATATGGATTAAAAAGCTTTACACCCATTAAGTCGATAAGCTGCAGCTGCTTTTGCTTAGATTTGTTTAAAGAACTTTCAAGTTTACGGAAAATTAACTTTCAACTATGTGACCTAAATGTAGCCATGCATACATACACACACACACACACATACATATATTCCCATTTGTTTGCCCATAGATATCTGAACGTAATTGAGCATTTAATCGACTTTTGAAACTAAGCTAACTAGCTACAATAACTAACCCATCAATAAGTTTTCTTATGTTATTACTTACGCACATCCCAACGTTGCTCACACTCAGCTCAGTTGCCATTTGACTTCAAAACTTGCGCTCAAGAATTTGAAAAATTTAGTTTTCAATACTTTAAATAAATTTCATGCTGATGTTATTTTTAAATCGTTTTAGCAAAAGTTTAACTCGCATACGGCCAAGTTTAAGACATTTAACTAAAACTCTATGGAAAATCAATAAAATCAAATTCAGTTTGCATGCGAAACTTAAGAAAATGTCAAAAACTTGTGCAAAACTTTGATTGTTGGGAGCTTGGCTGTGTGTGTGCGATAGTGGTCGTAGAATGTATTTAATCAGACACAACTTTTTGAAGAGTCAAAAAGTGCAGCAATTGATATGGACAGTGGGACGAAGTCGGAATTTGGTAGTGGAAAATGCAAATAAAACATGAAAATATCGATTTATCGGGGACATAATAATGATAACGATGACTTATGTAATAGTAATATTGATTCTGGAACGATAATATCGGTATATAGGTGGCTTGAACAACATTAATATTTATAAAAGGATGATATCGATATATGGGTCACTTTATAGTGATAATATCGATATATCGATGACTTAATATGGATATCGATGACTTATGTAATGATAATGCCGATTATTATGTGCCTCATGCAACGATAATATCGATATATCAGTGGCTTGAACAACATTATAATGATGATATCAATATATTGGAAGCTTTATAGTGATAATATAGATGTATCGGTGACTTAATATTGATATCGGTGACTTAATATTGATATCGGTGGCTTACGTAATGGTAATGTCGATATATCAGAAAGTAATGTTGTGACAATATCAATATATCGAGCTGTTCTTTTATAACAATATCGGTTTTTTCTGAAAATATCGATATATCGGTCACTTTTTAATGAAAATATCGATATATCGGTCACTTTTTAATGAAAATCTCGAAAAATCGGATAGGTTTTTATGAAAATATCGTTACATTGGTCACTTATTTATGAAGATATTGATATATCGGTCTCTTTTTTATAAAAATATCGGAAAACAGATCACTTTTTTTATGAAAATATCGATATATCGGTCTCTTGTTTTATGACAATATCGATTTATCGCACAATTTAAAATAAAAATATCGAAACATCGGTTCCTTTTATAATTATAATATCAATATATACATATATATATGTATCTGATTTATATAATATCGATATAACGGTGATTTACATAGTAATAACCACAATATATCGGTGACTTGATTAATGGTAATACCTAGAAAAATATAAAAATGCGTATATTTACCGAAATCTGGTAGTGCACAAAATCGATAACGAAAATTATCGGTGGTTTTTCACCTCTAACTGAAAATCGTAATGCTCATATAGTAAATGGTAAGCGTCAAAGCTATCAAATGCTACTTCAGACTGAGTGGACAACTGAGATCGAAGATCAGCAGAAGACAATTTTTTTTATGTTTTTGGTCCACTGTACATCACAACTACTTGTGCTGCTCATCTGCTCGTTGCTGAGAGAAACTCTTCTTTACTCTTGCTCAAATTATGTAAACTAAGTAGTTCAAAGCCTTGCGATAAATTTTACGATACATAAAAGACCCACAAACTCGTTTGTTTGTGATTTAAATGTCCTCAAGTTCAACGTTCTTGTCCGCTATGCTCAATACGAATGCGAATACATTCGCTAATGAATTGTCAAACATATCATCTTACAAAACTTTACAAATTAATATTCCTTGGAAAATCTTAAACAAAAACAACAACAAAATTGCTAACTTGAAAATTAAAAGAGAGCAACCAAAAACTTTCAAGAAATTTCACCACAACTTTTCAGCCATCACCACAATACAGCTCATCGTCTGATTTTGTTTTTTTTGTTGTTTTTTGCTTGCTTACTAAAGTTCATTTTCGTCTATGGAAACTATGAATAAGTTTGTTCATAAGTTGTGCGAAACCTACCTGCCGCGTGTGTAGTAAGTTTTTGGTAGGAAACTTTTTAAATTTTTATAAGAGATGACTGATGCGAATATTGTTGAGTTGGCCATTATGTTGAGCAAACGATTGGAGAGGCCAATGTCCATGTAAAGTTGATCCGCAAATAGATCGTCGCTATGTGAAAGAAAAAGAACAAGCATGAGTATTAAAAGAAATGGTGGTTTTTTTGGAAAAGAAAAAAACTTTTGAGTGAATAATGTAAAATATTAAGCTAATCATGGTGGATATAATTTGATGCAACTAACATTTGAGGTTATGTAACACTTAATTCTAGCCATGTAAACCATCGTGGATCTGAAATTGGAACTAAATCGGCAACTGAACAGCAAACAAATAAGATATTGCTGCAGAAATATTTCGCCCTGGTCATTTTCAAAAATGAATGCAAGCAAAATGAGGAATAATTTTTTGGTAACCGCAACGTTCCCACGACCTCATGGTAACATAGTAATAATATCATAAACAGAACTCATTACCCGTAATTTCTCACTTTAAAGAAAAAATAGTATACTCCGAAAGGCGATTAAAAATATTACAGCTACCTCAAAGTAGCGGCGACTTTGAAGTGGCATTTAAGTAAGATGAGTAAGTCACCGCTACCATAATTTATCACTTTAAAGTTTTTAAAATTTTGAATTGAAGAACATCTCTTATATGAAGGGAAAAAAACTGTGGCATCGAAGCTACGAGCTTTCGGGGATGCAGAATTTTGGGAAGGGGGGAGCGGGGTCTAAATTTTTTTATTAAAAATTCGAGGATATGTTTTAGTCACAGTTCCTGAAAAGTCGGACTTTTTGGATTCCAAAGGGGGAGCTGGACCCGAAAACCGGCCTCATAGATCCGCCCCTAGTTCTCTGTAAAAGTGAATCCATCGAAGTGATAGCTCTCCAAAGGTTTCATATTGCATGCTTCTCTTTTCATTTCCTTGCCAAAAATATCACCGAAAAAGTTTAACAGCGCTTTAAGACTTAATACAATCTCTACACTAACAAAAAGTTTATGATTTCTGTTTGCCAAAAAAAATTTGAATTATCAACACAATAAACTTCAACAAAACTCTCAAACTATTCTTCGTGTGTCTTACTGAAAACGCTCAAGTGCGCTCGTGTACTTACCCGTAAATTCTTAAATTAAAAGGCAACGTCTTCACCGAAGTCATGTAAATGCGCAGCGAATTTAAACGATCCAACGATAAGGAGTCCTCATCAACAGTGAGTATGCTGTTGCCAACACTACCTAAACCAACGTTACTAGCAGCGCCAGCACTACCACCAACTGCACCACCTGCACCATCGACGCGTAACAAAGTGGCTAAGGCAGGGTTGGCAGCAGTGGAGGAGTGTGCCGATGATATGGCATTACCAGCTGTTGCCGCCGAACTTAGGTTGATATCTGCTTGCGTTGTTGTTGCCGCAGCTGAGGATGACGATGATATTGCACTTATACCTGCTGAAGATGCTGCCGCCGCCGCCGCAGCTGCAGCTGATGCGGATGACGTTGATGTAGCTAATTGAGATGCTGCAATTGTTTCACGGTTCAATGCTGCTGATTGAGTTAAAAGTTGCAATTTTTTAATTTGCTGCAAGTGGAATAGAAAGTGAAAACATTTGAAAAGAGTTGTATTAAGTACAAAATGGCAACAAGTTGAGTGAAAGGTAATCATTTGTGAAGTAAAAGAAAACATGGCTAATTGAATTAGAAATGTTGCATGACGGAGACAGCAAGGTGGTGATTGAGTTTGGCAGTGTTTTAAGTTCGAAAGTTGTGCTTTTAATTAAGGGTAGTTTGGTGTAAAATGGCGTTTGTATTGTTGTTAGTTTGAAATGTAAGTTGTCTAAGCTTTAGAGAAGGCGAGTTGTTTCTTAAGTTATTATTATTTTTTATTTTATTTTATTATTTGGCTCAGGTGCTATGTGACCGTTTTGCTCAAATTGTATGTATTCAGTTGGCTCAGGTTCTGACGACCATTTTTGCCTAAATGTTCAAAATTGTTTGTTCTTTAGAGAACGGGAGGTGCGGTACACCTGTGACACCCTGTATGTATTATTGGTGGCGAGCACTGTTGGCTCTGAGGCATGGCGCGATTGGCTTCCTCATTTTCGCTTGGAAAAACCACACTTTGCAAATAAAATAAACGAATGAAATAACCGTAGCTTATGTATGTATGTCGCTTAAACATAAGTTTTAAATTGAAAATATGTAAGTTTAATTTTTTTTCTGGAGCACTTAGCGACAAGATTTTTTTTTGCTTAGGAACTAAGCGACTTACGTATAAAATATTTAAATAATTTTTTTTTAATTTGAAATTACTTGAGCTTTTAAATATTTTCTCTAAGTTTTCAATTGAAAATCGGTAAATTTAAATTTTTTCTTAAGCACTTTTTTTATTGCTTAAGAGGTAAACGACTTATGGATAAAATATTTAAATAATTTTTTTTTAATTAGAAAATATGTGAGCTTTTTATATTAAATATTTTCTCTAAGTTTTCAATTGAAATTAGGTAAGTTAAATTTTTTTCCGAAGCACTTAACTACATTAATTTTTTTTGTACTAAGCGACTTACGGATAAAATATTTAAAAAATATTTTTTTCAAAAATTTGAAATTATGTGAGCTTTGAAGTATTTCCGCTTACATATTTTTTTCTTAAGCACTTAGCGACATGTTATTTTTTTGTGTCTAAGAACTAAGCGACTTACGGATAAAATAATTAAATACTTTTTTTTTTCAAAAATTGGAAATTATTTCTTTAAGTATTTCTGATTACATTTTTTTGTTGCTTTGAACTATACAATCTTTTTCCGGCAAGCGTTTAATCCTAAGCACCTAGCGACATGATTTTTTTTTTTCGTAAACACTAAGCGACTTATGATAAAAATATCAAAATTAATTTTTTTAATATTTTAACTTTCTTTTGAAAATTAAATTTGAATTTTTCACTTAGAAGAGAGAAAAAGAAATTCGGAAATTTTATTTAGCAGCAAAATAATAATAAACAGCCAGCGCCAGATTGATAATCGTAAGGCAATAATTCAGATGATACATGGCGTATGAGTAAAATCTGGTATGAAGGCTGAAGATGATTTCGTGCTAACAAAATGAGAAATTACCGAACTAAATACTATTATGGCTAGCTGTGCCAGCTTATTATCTAGTAGACATTTCTGCAGTAAAGCTCCTTTAAGGTCGGCCCTAATCGACTAGAGTAAAGAAGAAGTTTTATTTTTCGGTGACGAATTATTTTTCCTTTGACTTTATTCAATTTCTATTAATTTATATTGCAAAGTAATAAACATTACAATTTATCACAATTTAAAAGAAAATTATTTTATTAAAAAAAAATATATTCCCAGCAAAGCACTGCTGTTTTTGGCCTACAACACAGACAAATCAATTCTTGCACACAAACAGAAACACCACACAGCTGCCATTTGTTTATTCAATATCCGCTCATAATTTATATTTTACAACTTTATTTGCTTTCTATTATATTTTCAGCAATTTAGTGCTAATTCATTGTAAGCATCCTGCTGTGCTGCCAAAAGCAAGCAACATCAGAACTGCATAACATTTTCCAAAATACAATAATTTATTCCAAACAATAAGAAATTGAAAGACTGCAGCTATTTGGTTAGTCGATTAAGACCATATGAGCGTGTGTTTGTGTGAGTAAATTTATTTATTTGATTTTTTATCAGATTTCCGTGCACGCATATCGATTTTTTTTTTTTTTGTAATGCTTTAACCCCAAATTTGGCAGTTTATTATGAAGAGATACAATTTATAGCTATCAATTGTTGTTTGGGGTTTTACCCTGGCCATTAGAAAATCATATCAAAGATGACTAATAGTCTAATAAATGTAGTTACAAATAATTTTATGAGCCATGAAATTGTGTAGAATTGAAGATTGATTCACGTATATAAAAAACACCTACATATACTATGTACAACCGAGCTCATATGAAGTGTTTTTGTAAAGTATTTGAAAGAAACATTTTTTTTGGACCACCCTAATACTCGCCCTACTACATTTTTCCTTACATTTTCGGCATGTATACATGTTTGCGCTTCATAGCGTGGAGCAGCAATTTTTTCGAGAAGAATTTTTTTCCTACCAAAGTTCATTAACCTTATGTGCTGCATTGTGGTACCTATTCATCAGACCTCCAGGTTAGGTTAGTATGGGTCTTAGCAACAGAAATGTGTGTCTTTCAATCAAAAAGTGCAGAACTAGCTTAAAAACTAATGACAAATGATAACAAACTTTCATGGTGAGTTGTATATTTCTATGGTGAATTTTTTTTTAAATTCACCTCATAACTGTCAAAACTTCGATTCAAGGCATATTTGAACCATTTTACAGTCCTCAGCAACCGTAGGCACAAGACGACGACAAGTATGATGAAATATTTATTTCTATGGTAAGAAATTTTCTGATTCACCTTATATTCAAAAAATCCCTATTTGACATATTTGACAAATCTATTAGTATGGTGAAAAGATTGTTTATTTCACCTGATAACTGTCAAAAATTTAACGGTCTTAAGCATCTATGACAAAAAATAACATACTACTACTGTGAAAAAGTTGTCTTATTCACCCCATAACTGTCAACAATTTCAGTTCAAAGTGCATTTGCACCATTTACCAGTCTAAGAGGACTATAACAGATGACAACAAACTTTTAAGTTGGAATACCTATTTTTGAGGTGAACAATTTTTTTAATTCACCCCATTAATGCCAAAAGTTTCAATTCAAAACGTATTTGACTTATCTATTTCCATGGTGAAAAAATTGTCTAATTCACCTCATAGGTGCCAAAAATTTCAATTCAAATTATAGTTGTTTGACAGCCCTAACTATCTCTGATGAAAGACACCAAACTACTGCGGTGAGATATCTATTTCAGTGGTGGAAAAGTTTTCTAAGTCACCTCATAACTATCAAAAATTTACATTTTAGGCACATTTGTTAAGTCTAACAGCTTTAAAGAGCTATGATAAACTATTAAAAACCTTTATGTTGACGCGTCTCTTACTATGATGAAAAAGTTTTTGACTTCACCTTATAGCTGTGAAAAATTTCAATTCCAGTTATAGTTGTTTGACAGCCCTAAACATCTCTGACAAAAGACAACAAACTACTGCGGTGAGATATCTATTTCAGTGGTGAACAAGTTTTCTAATTCACCTCATAACTATCAAAAATTTAAAGTTCAGGCACAGTTGTTTCGTCTAACAGCTTAAAGAGCTATGATAAACTATTAAAAACCTGTTGTCATATCTCTTACTATGGTGAAAAAGTTTTCGAATTCACCTCATAGCTGTAAAAAATTTAAATTCCACTTGCTTGACAGCCCTAAACATCTCTGACAAAACACAACAAACTACTGTGGTAAGATATATATTTCAGTGTTGAAAAATATTTCTTATTCACCTCATATATCAAAAATTTAAATTGTGGGCACATTTCCTCCTTCTAACAGCTTGAAAGAGCTAGATAAACTATTAAAAACTTCATGTTGGCTTATCTCTTACAATGGTGAAAAAGTTTTCGAATCCACCTCATGTAGCTGTTAAAATGTTATAACCCGAATTACTTTTCTACTTTAGCACAAGCTATTTCCGTTGATTGACATCCAAATAAACGAAATCGATATGCGGAATCAGAAGTCTCAATCAACCTAAAGTTTCGACGTTACTGAATCGAAGATTCGTAGCATCATTCAAGTATAAATATACGTATGTGCGTATACATGTACTTGTAAATTTTCGCAAAAATATAAAAATATACAAAAATAAAAGAATATTGACCTACAAGCATAAATTCCATTCAATAGAAATGCGCAATCACAGTTTTCGGCAAACGAATGTACATACATTCAATTCATGCTATGCTATTGTTGACGACATAACATACGCACATAACAGATAGACATAATAAGTTCAACGATCAAGTTTTTGTCTATGGCAGTGCAAACACACAGACACACACAGATGCACACAGATGCAACTCCAAAAATATATGTATGTAACTATGTATATGAAATCCCTTTACAAAGCAGTACAATAACTTCTGAAACTTTATTGGCAGTTTAGGGTTGACGTCGCAGAAATTCGTACACTGACGTCTGTCATGCAATGGCTTTTCACGCATAAATGCACACCAAAAAACAACAACAAATGCAGCAGCAACTAAAAAGGGCAATGCAAGCAGTTTGGAGGAGCAATAGCAAATGGCAAATCGTTACTTTGCATCATTGTTTGGAGCAAATTTAAAAGAAATCATTTGCGCGAAATTCAATGGATTGTGGAAAATTTGCCAAATATATATACATATATTAACACATGTACTAGGGGAATTGTTGGAAATTGTTGGATTTATAACGCCAATGCGGATGGTAAATATGTAGTCCTCGAAAATCAATGCAATTCACAGCTCACAATTTAAAGCATCTCATGGCTTAATGCGAGTTTGCGAGACTGCGTCATGTAGCAAACGTTTACAATACGAATAAATGTAGTTGTGTGTGTGTGTGAGTATGTGTGTGTGTGTTCATGTGTGAGGAGCGTAAATAAATTGCATACATATATATATAAATAAAGGAATAGACATAAATATTTGTCTTTAATTTTATATTGTAGTAACTTTGTGACTGTTGACGTGTGAATGCCTTTCGAAATTTGGATGTGTTAAAGTACACTGTGAAATTCGATAACCTTAAATATTTCAAAAATCATGACTCAACAGTTCTGCCTTTGCTAATAGAATTTCATGCAGCGCTAAAATAATGGTACTACCAACTTTCCACTTTCTAAAGCACTACTTTTTCGAAAGGTGCTAAGTTAGTTCTCAGTACTGTGTTTTTAGTACTAAAATTTTTTGCAGTGTATTTGTACATTTAGATATGTATGTCTATTTGTATCTACCCTTTGTAGTCTATCTGTCTGCCATCTCAAATTTGATATTTCCTGCAAGTTCAATTTCTTATTTATTATTTTGTGATGCTTCACTTGTCTTTCCGAATATGCAAGCTGCCCTGCAGGAAATATAAAAGCAATGTTTATGGTGTTGTCGCTTTTCAAGCGCACTGTTGTGATTTTCAGCAACACGTTTTTTTAATGGTAAACTTTTCGTAAAATAAATTGAAATTTTTTCGGGTTTCCAAAGAGAACGAAGCCAAATCTAAAATTTTGCTCCTAAAAATATGCAAACATTTTTCTCTTTTCCCCGTGAGTCTTTGGTTGATTATAGTTGCTGACACAGAGAACGCAAGGGTGGTAATATCTCGTTTTTGCCACAGGAATATTGATTAGAGAGCTCGACAAAACATCACATACTTTCAGGCGCTAATATTTAAATTTTACGATTCGTTCAAAAGATTTGGTTAGGGAGTAGTACTATTCAAGTTTTTTAACCAATATTTTTCTAGAAAATTTAAGCACTCTCCTAAAAATTTGACGTATTCCTAAAGAGCTTATTTGTAGAAATAACTTAATCTAAAACTCTACAAGAAAGAATCGAATAAAAAGGAACGTGTAGAAGAATTGTTGTTATGGAAGTCGAATAAAATTTCTACTTTGGAAAAGAAGATGAAAATTAAAAAAAAAAGTATTTGAAATTTGAAATAAATAAATATTTTAACGGATTTTTCATTTCCAAAATTTTAAGAAACGTTAAAAAATGTTTGATATTTTAGCAAAAAAAAGAAGAAAAAATTACAACCTAACCTGAAGTAACACTAGCAGTAACGAACAAATTTTGTACAAGTGGCAACCCTTTTTATAAAAGAGTGGTATGCCCTAACTTATCTATGGGACAAATCCTTTGATATGACACCTTAAAATTAAGAATAAATCATAAAATGAAAAAAAAAAAATAAATAAATTTTTAATCATGTGGCAACACTTTGCACGACAAAGACTAGTAAGTAAATTTTTTTAAATTTGAAAGCTGACCTTGATACATTTTGTAGCAAAATATAACCTTTTTTTTAGCTATATAGAAAAAAAAATTAAGATAAGTGGCAACTCTTTTCATGCATATCATACATTTTAATGCCTAATATCCTATTTTTAAAGAAAAATATTGCGAAATGAAAAAATCATCAAAATTGACGACGAATTTCTTGAGCCAAAAATTATGGAGCTAACACATTGAAAACGAGTTTGACACAGGTGGCAACACTCCTTTTAAATTTAAGCACTTATTAAACATCTGCGGACCCATTTGCATCACGTCTCTCATTAAAAAATCGAAGTTTCGGTTACCCAAAGAAGTTTTCACTACAAAAATACTAAGTTCGATAGAAATAACCTAAATGGTTAAAATGTTCCAATAGAGTCGCGTTTATATATATTCAACAGACTGCATACCTAATTTTATAGAAACAAATTGATTTCCCTTTTGAAATTGATTGAACCTAAAAAGCTTGTAAAAAATTTAAATTCAATTTAACAAAATAATGATGAGTAAATTGTACAAACGACTCATATATACCAACTAACAATTTAAGCTTAAACTCACACACATACATACGAGTACATATACATGCAAGCACACACACCTAACAAGCAAAATAAGTAAATTCAATCAATTGGGCTGTGATTGTGATTTGTTGTTTGTGCTGATATAAATTGGTAAACATATGAGGTTGTTTAGTGAGAAAACTAAAATTTTCCAGAAAATGTATTTTGCTTGTTTGGACTTACAGTGCACTCGCGAAAACTCGAACACACGATAACTCGAACATTCGGAAACTTGAAGATCTTTTTTCTCCATTGACTACTTTAAAACTCGAACAAAATTTAGCTACTCTAAAACTCGAACAATTATTTTCTTTTTTTCATGGAAAAACATGTTAGAAACTGTCGTTTTGCATGTGCTGTAACGGCCGATATTCAAATTTTTGTCGTTATGTGAGTCTTTTGTTTCATTCTAAGGCGCCGCACTGGCTAGGTTTCGTGCTAATTACGGAACTTTTCTTTTAAGTTGATTGATATTTGTCAGTGATACACGGGATTTTGCGCGATTAGCATCAAATTTATTTGCGTGTTATAATGGGACGAAAACTAAATGTTTTAAGTTAAGCAAAAAAGGCTGTATTGAATGCGGTAGAAAATAAGAAACATCAAACCCAAATCACTGTTTTTTTTCTAATACATAATTTGTAAACAACATTCATATTTGCTAGCATTGTTTATTAAATAAACTGGCAATGAACTACAAAACATCAAACCAGAGCATCTCTTTGATTAATAATACCATAAAATTGGACAGGGTATAAAAACTGTTAAAAAGAATACATATATCAATTAAAAATACATAACGTTCGAAAACTCCAACATTTCGATAACTCGGACAGGGCTGGTTTTCATTACATCGAGTTTTCGCGAGTGCACTGTATTTCTAAAGAGGCATGTGTTATACAAATTGTCAAGAATTTGGGTAAAGGTTAATTACAATTAAATACCCAAAAGTTTAAAAAGGTGTCAACAAGTCGGGTTGTTGTGTAATATTGTTGTTGAAAAAAAAATTATATTTAAATGAAAGTGTTGCTTGAAATGGAATAATTTATAAACGAAAAAAAAACAGGTAAAAATCTGAAATGAATTAAGTAATCTGGAATTTTTTTTTATATTTGCATTTCGAATTTCAAGAGCTATTTTAAATTTTTAGTGTTATCTTACCTGTTGGCTATTTAGCGATTGCGTATTTTGCATAACTTTATCGAGTATGTGCAAAATGATTTCAGCTGCCATTTCACGTTCTAGTTGTGTGCCTTTTAATTGTAAATAAATATCGACCTAAAATTGGAAAAGTGAGGTTAAGTTCAAATAAATTCATTTTTAAAATGTGTGACCCAAAGGAGCGGATGTAGGATTTTTGTCTGTCTGTCTGTCTGTATGTTTGAACGCTCATCGTTCAAAAACTGCTGAAAATAATTGAATGCAACTTTCGTTCTTACATTACTGGAAGTCTAACTTAAAATGATAGAAATGGCTTATTGCTATAACTCGACCAGTTTCGGAGTTATCGACCAATACATACATATGTAGCTCAGGGTGACCCAAAATGGGTAAGTACAATATGGGCATCAAACGAAAGGTGCTAATGAGTACTGCTATAAGCGATGTGTTTCAGTTTCATATCTCCAATGGTTTTATAGATAATTCAAATTAAACTGAGTCTATTATAACTTTTAAAGCGTAGCAAAAAGCCGAAGGGTTAAAACAAAAATAAAAAATAAAATGTTCTTTAAAGCTTTTCGGAATCAAATTTTCATGTATTAAAAGTTTGCTAAACTTTTTTTTTTATTATCTAATATAAGGCATAGGAAAAATTAATAGCTCTATAGAGCTTTTTGGAACAAAATTTTCATAGAATTAAAGCTTTCCGAAAATTTTCTGTTATTGATTATTATAAGGCATAGACAAATTTAGAAGTGCTTTAGAGCTTTTTGCAATAAAATTTTCGTAAATTAAAACCTTTATAAACCTTTTTATTTTTGGTTAATATAAGGCATAGCAAAATTTAAAAGTTCTATAGAGCTTTTTGGAATTGAATTTGCATAAGTTGAAAGCTTTCCTAAACTTTTTTAGTTTTGATTAATAAAAGGCATAGAAAAAGTTAATCGTTATTTAGAGCTTTTTGGTATAACATTTTCATAAATTAAAAGATTTCCTAAACTTTTTTTTAGTTTTGATTAATTCGAGGTTTAGAATTTACCATCCTTGTAACAATTATTCACAACGTGCTTAATATGACCAAACTATCTGGAAAGTTTTAAATAAAAATGCATCATATTCTTCCAAATTATGCTAATATGAGCTTTAAGCAATGTCTGCTTAACAATTTAAGCATTTTCCATTTTCACAGAACCTTTTAACTGCACACAGAAAATAAATACTGCAAAATAAAATAAAAATGTAGGTACAAGAAATCAAATAAAAAAGTTTTCACACAAATTCTTAAGAAGAAGCTCAGTGAAGCTTTAAGAAGCTTTTGCGTGCTCATTTGTCAAAATTGCACTCAACAACCGTTAAAGTAATATTTTTCCTTTGGTGAAAAGGTGCCAAAGCAGCAATCAAGCAATGATAGTGGCAGAAGAGAAAAATTCTGTAAAAAACTCACACAAACGATGGCAAGTTGTGGCAAGCATGAGAAACAACCCAAGGTTGCATGCACAAGTTCATGTACACTCAAGAGTTTATAGTCAGCCCAAACGCTGGAGCATAAATGCTTGCACACTTTTTTGCCAGTTTTGCTGCTATCTTTCGCAATGCTACTTGAGCCATTGAAGATTTCTGCTTTTGGTTGCCACCTTGCCCACCTTGCATCAGTCGTATTTTGGCTGTTATCACATTTCTTTTACAGCCCTACTTGTGGTTGCTGTGTTGAATGCCGCTAAAGGTGCATAAAAGAAAACATAAAAATAAAACGACATAAATAACAAATCATATAAATAATGTTGGTGGCAGCTCATCTTGAGTATAAACGTAAAAAAGCGTTCTGCTTTTTAGACCAAATGTTGATGACGTTGTGATGACAAAACTTGCTGCTGTTTAATAAGGAGGAGATGAAGTGCAATTTTATTTCTACGGTTAAAGCACTAACAAATTTACAGCTGCCATAAACTTTTTTCTGTCTTTTTAAACTACTTTAAAATTTCTTTAATGTTGGCAATACATTTTATATAGTTGTTGGAATATGTTGGTAAATTAATTTTATTGCACTTTACACAGCTTTGAAATTGCTACAAGGTGCAAAAAATTTACGTGATAGTGCAGAATAATCATATTTTATATATTTTCTTCGACTTGCGAAAACTTTTTCTCGCACTGAAGAAATTTTTATTGAAAGCTGCACTTCTTCCATTAATTGAAAATTCTACAAATCAGACATTAATTGCTTAAAATTTTTTTTTTGGAATTTTCTTTTGAATCCCTTAAGATTATTTTGTGGTCAATTAAGACCCCATCAGAGTCGTAAAGGAACGTAAAAAAATGCAGTTGATTCTACTGATTTACATAAATTAGTAATGTCACGTAGTAAACTTTAAGCTGCTAATCAATTTTACTCTTTTTTTATGCCATTCAAAATCACTCAGGCGTGCGTTTTTTGCTTTATAATAACAAATGTTATATTATTGCGATAATATATATACATAAACTTTTATTTACAACAAAAACATTTAGTTGCATACTTAAAGCTCACATCTTTAAAATAAATATTATCAAAATATTTCGAAATTGCAAGTCACATTGTCACCAATTGTTTACCCCAGCTGCCATGCACCACATGGCGTATACGTGACATTTTGTATGTTGAGTGCATTTTAAAAGTTCACGTAAAACGACACACACACATACACACATACTAGTATTAAATAAATGCATGCAGCTATTGGTTTTACGCTACTTTTATATATATAATTAGATATTTTTTTTTTATTGTAGGTATGTATGTTTCAAATAGATTAATTTTGCAAATGAAAACTTCTTGCTTTTTCGGTATAAATTTCAGAATTAATAGCTTACAATCCCGAAAATATCCTGAAATATTGCGACGACAATTTCGTACCTATCCCGAAATGATTCCGACATGATCCCGAAATAATCCCGAAAAGGTCTCAAAATCATCCCAGAAAAGTCAGCAACCCCGAGAATAATTCCAAACTGATTCTGAAAAATTCTAAAAATGACTTGCTTTTTCGGTATAAATTTCGGAAATAATAGCTAACAATCCCGAAATTATCCTGAAATAGTGCGACGACAATCTCGTACCTATCCCGAAATGATTACGACATGATCCCGAAATAGTCCCGAAAAGGTCTCAAAATCATCCCAGAAAAGTCAACAAGAAAATATAGAAATGATCCCGAAAAACTTTCGAAATAACCCCCAAAATAATTCCAAAATCATTCCGAAAAAGTCCCACAATCCCGAAAAACTTTCGAAATAAGCCCGAAATGATAATTAGATGATTCCGAAATGATGTCCAAAAGTGCGATAAATGATCTTGAAAACATTCCCGAAAAATTTCCAGAAAAAATAAACAAATGATGATAACGTGACCCAAAAATGTTTCCGAAGAGACCCAAAGCCACTCCCAAATTATTCGAAATCAGGCCCAAATAGTTCCAAAAATAAGTCTAAAATAACTGTGTAACCAATCCAATATGATAATTCAAAAGCTCATAACTAATAATAAAAATGTCAATATGGGCCTGAAAAAGTTAACAAGTTAAGAAAGCAATCCCGAAATACGCCTTAAAGTTTAGGGAATGAATCCAAAAGAATACCGAAAAATATTCTAAAAAGCTCAAAAATAGTTTTAAGTGATGGTGAAAAATTAGACCCAAATAGTTCCGAAAATAATACCGCAATAATCCTTTAATGAAACCTAAATGATACCGGAAAATCGCCGTACCAATAATTTGAAATTGTCTAAACGATCCTAAAAAAAACTAAAGAAAAGGACATCCCGAAATCTACCTGTAGTGTTACTTAAATGATGCCTAAAAGTTCCTCAAAGTATTTCAAAAAAATACCGAAAAAATCCAGAAAACCGTAAAAAATTAATGACAAAAGAAACCTTAAAAATTTCTTGACATTGCTCCCAAATAGTTGCGAAAAAATTCGTGATGATACTGAAAACGAGAGAATATAATAAGAATAAAAATATCCCGAAACGATCCTTAGAAAGTCAATGAAAAATAACGAAAACAATCCCGAAATGTAATTGCAATAAAACCAAAATTATAACTTAAAGTTTCCGAAAGGATCCCAAAAAGTCCGAAAACAATTTTGAAATGTTCTTGGAAAAGCCCGGATTCAGGCCTGAAAAAATAAAAAAAAAATCCCGAAATAGTTACGACCATAATAATCCCGGAATAATTTCGAAGTGGTTGCGAAAATAAACTGGAATTTTTGGAAAAAATTTGTTTTTATTATTAAATATGTTGAAAAATTAAAAAAAAAAATCCCGAAATAATCACGAAACAATACCGTCATAATCCCGAAAAAATTTCGAAGTAGTCCTGAAAGTAAAATTGAATTTTTCAAAAATTTGTTTTTTTTCTTTTATTAAAAGGTACTTTAAAATATTTGAAAATACTTTCCAAGTACAGCGTCTTGTACTTTCGAATTCGTTGTAGCAAGTATTGCGTTACAATTTCACAAACCTTACTCAACACTATATCTTTTATTTTATTTTTTTTTCTATCTTTTAAAGACTTCAATACTTGCACTCATTTGATACTCGTGCTAGCACTTCATACACAACAACTACGACACTTAAGCATACAAAACACATACAACAACAAATTCCCCAACTCACCTCATGCAGCATATCGATGAGAAATCCCGCTTCACCAGGCAAAAAGCGCTTATGTCGTTTCGTTGTATAACCAAAGCATGCCTTAAGTATAGCCGATGAGTTTGTCTGTTGATAGCCAGCACTTAATGCACGAAATTTATTGTAAATCTGCAAAAGTTGATCGTGTACGCATAGCGAAAAATCGGGTAACAACCATGTTGAATTGTCTGTGTCATGGCTTTCACAAATACGCCGCGAGTGTCCCTCAAAACCACGCGGACAATCGGCAACAATAGCTGCGCCTGGTGCACTTGTCGGCCAACGTACACCATAAAGCGTATCACTGTGACACACATGTACCGCATTGCGGTCGATAACAGTTATATAGACGCTTTTCGATACAGGACGTACTGTATTTGAGACAATGCATGTATATTCGGCGGATTTCTGGCGATTACAAAAGATAGAGCGAGTACAAAACAATGGAAGAAAGAAAGAAAGAAAAAAAAAAAATTGAATTAACGAACATGTAGTACAATGCAAGCGGGGCAAAAGGGGGGAGGGGGGGTCACAAAAACAGAAAACAAGTGAGTATAAAAATAAAAATAAAATTAAATAAAAAATTTACAACCAACATTTTGTTGTTGTTGTTTTTGTAGCTACCTACAAAGCTTAAGGTTTCCATAAATAAAGTATTCCATTGCCCTACCTGTATGTTGTTAATTTTTAGTATGCTACCATCCGGATAAAGATCTTCCCACATCACTGTTGCGGGATTCGATTGAAATAGTATGCCGTTACGTGTCCAACTATAGCCGAGTTGTGCATAGCGTTTGATATCATCGTTGCCCGGTGAGAGGCAGCGTACGCGCAATGAGTCGCCGCGTTGCAGTGTTACACTGGCGGGATCTACACGTAAGCGCGGTGGTGTTTTGATGTGCACGTGTAGCGAGCGACACTGTTCGATGCCCCAATCTGTGACCTGTAATAAAAAAATGATTTTTTTTTTTTACTTATTTTTGGCTTATGAAAACGCTTAGTAAGACTCTAGCAAGCTTTTTGGGATACACTTTTTATTGATGTTAACCACATAAACCAATTTTTATTCGCAAATACTAAGCGACTTGTGAATAAAAAAAACACAAAAAATTTTTTTTTTTATTTTTGGTATAAAAAAAGCTTAGTAAAACTGTAGCAAGCTTGCTGATATACACTTTTTAGTGATAGCGATATAGAGTTGAGTTTTGGTAAGTCTGGCTTTTGGGATTGGGATTTTGATATGGTACTTTACCCACCACAGTTATTTTTATTATCCGGCGTTTTGACAATACTGTGCCTCTACCCTAAAGTATTTTTTTGTGTTTTTTATATATAGCTGAATATAATGGTAGAAATTAATGGGCATAAGTCGATTTTTATTCGCAAGCACTTAGCGACTTGTGAATAAAAAAACAAAATAATTTTTTTTTGTTTGAAATTTGATGTTTCCGCAGAAAATTAATTGTGACCTTGCAAACAAATTATGAGGGTTTTGAATTTTTACTGCTAGCCTAATTTTTTAGCGGTTTGTGAATAAAAAAATTTTTTTGTTCGAAATTTTATGTTTTCCCAGGAAATGAATTGGGACCTTGCAAAAAAATTTTAAGAGTTTTAAATTTTTTTTTACTAGCCTAATTTTTTAGCGACTTGTGAAGAAAAACACTTTTTTTTTTTTGGAAATTTGATGTTTTCCCAGAAAATTAATTGTGTCCTTGCAAAAAAGTTATCAGAGCTTTAAATTTTTTCTGCTAGCTTAATTTTTTAGCGACTTGTGCATAGACAAATTTTTTTTTGTTTGAAATTTGATGTTCCCTCAGAAAATTAATTTTGACCTTGCAAAAAAATTATGAGAGTTTTCAATTGTTTCTGCTAGCTTAATTTTTTAGAGACTTGTGAATAAAAAAAGCAAAATTATTATTTTTTTTTGTTCGAAATTCGATGACCGAAGTTTGAATAAAACTCAAGATATTGAAAATTATGTGAACTTATAAGAAACTTTTTTCGTTACAATAAAAACAAA
Organism: Sphenella marginata; assembly: GCA_951509765.1. Taxonomy (NCBI): domain Eukaryota; kingdom Metazoa; phylum Arthropoda; class Insecta; order Diptera; family Tephritidae; genus Sphenella; species Sphenella marginata. The sequence continues at coordinate 98,739,866 of OX608080.1, read as the reverse complement.
AGTAATACCCATAAAATTTGTACAAACATGTTTTGAGAGCCCTTCTAAAAAAAGTATGCCCGCATGCCAAAGTCAACTCAAGAACGTGCTCGCTACGCTACAACTTTCACCAAGTATTTAACTGTCTAATTAAAACAAACATAGTCACACAAAATTTTTATGTTCATATAAAAGTTCATTGTCAATATAAAATCCAAAGAAATTAACTGCTACCACGCAAGCATCTTAAAACTACGCTTCAAGCAGAAGGCGTTAGTTTTTATGTGTTTGAACGGAATACGGAAGCTTCAATAGTTACACACACTTACACAAACTGAAGACACTAATATATGTATGTAGTAAGAAAGTATGTTGTATGTGTAAAGATACTATGTAAGGAAAGTATATCTTTGCGCATATGAAGAATAACTGTTTTTAACTGAAAATCAAGAAAATTAAGTTACCATAAAACTGCTCTCACAGTCAAGGACAATGTGTTGAAAGCTTTATAAGTTGAGCAAATTTTCGTTACTTAATTTTATACACATTTTCTGTATGAAATGGGTGTTTGTTATTTGCCAGTTTTTTACCTGGTAAAATTGTGTATGTTACCTAAATTTTAAAGAAGATTTCAAAAAAATAAAAATTTTTTTTTGCTATATTTTTCATAAGTGGCTGAAAGCTTATGAAAAAAATTTCGGTTGCTGCAAAATTTTTTTTTTTAAATTTTAAAAATAACAAAGCCGGTGTTGGACTCTATCTACTAAAAAAAATAAGAATTAAATGTTTTAAAAAAAATTTGAAAACTTTAAATTAATGAAATAATTGATAGTTTTATCTGTTTGGCTTGAAACTTTTTTATTGTCATACATAAGTCGCTATGTGCTTGCGAAACAAATACAACTAATTTAAAAAAGCGGATAAAAGTTCGAAATAATATTTTTCAGAGATATGTTTCATTACTAAGTTTCAAATTACTTTCTAGTAAGAGCTTGGCGTGACTGATGTTAAGAGCAGTTCAAATTGAGCAAATATCTTCCGTACTGATCTAAAGAAAAAAGAAACATAACTTCCTACTGACTATGCTATTTATGAGCAACTAACTTTTCCTCTAAGTTTATAGCATACATTTTAACTACAAAAGAATTAAGTAAAATCTGCAAGCAATGCTCTCATAAAAAGGTGTCTGTCAACGTAATTCTGACAAGTTGAGTAGAAGCCTGAGCTGAGTGTTGTTGAGTATGTAAGTTGATAGCCTGGTCGGAAAATAAGTGAATTAAGGAAAGACTGCACTGCCATTATTTATGTGAGGAAAAAGCTACAAAAAAAAAAAAACCAAACAAGAAATGTTTAAAGAAGTTGTGCTTAAGAGCCACGCATACCAAAAAAATCCTTACGAAGGAAAGTTCATATTTGCAGAAATAATCGCAAAACTAAGAAATAGTTAGCGAATTCTGAGCAAACAGGGAACGAATGATGTTTACATTTCTAAGGCTAAAATAAAATAAAATAAAATAAAATAAAATAAAATAAAATAAAATAAAATAAAATAAAATAAAATAAAAAAAGTAAAGTAAAATAAAATAAAATAAAGTTAAATAAAATAAATGAGAATAAAATAAAATAAAATAAAATAAAATAAAATAAAATAAAATAAAATAAAATAAAATAAAATAAAAAAAAAATAAAATAAAATAAAATAAAATAAAATAAAATAAAATAAAATAAAATAAAATAAAATAAAATAAAACAAATTAAATAAAATAAAATAAAATAAAATAAAATAAAATAAAATAAAATAAAATAAAATAAAATGAAATAAAATAAAATAAAATGAAATAAAATAAAATAAAATAAAATAAAATAAAATAAAATAAAATGAAATAAAATAAAATAAAATAAAATAAAATAAAATAAAATAAAATAAAATAAAATGAAATAAAATAAAATAAAATAAAATAAAATAAAATAAAATAAAATAAAATAAAATAAAATAAAATAAAATAAAATAAAATAAAATAAAATAAAATAAAATAAAATGAAATAAAATAAAATAAAATAAAATAAAATAAAATAAAATAAAATAAAATAAAATAAAATAAAATAAAATAAAATAAAATAAAATAAAATAAAATAAAATAAAATAAAATAAAATAAAATAAAATAAAATAAAATAAAATAAAATAAAATGAAATAAAATAAAATAAAATGAAATAAAATAAAATAAAATAAAATAAAATAAAATAAAATAAAATAAAATGAAATAAAATAAAATAAAATAAAATAAAATAAAATAAAATAAAATAAAATAAAATAAAATAAAATAAAATAAAATAAAATAAAATAAAATAAAATAAAATAAAATAAAATAAAATAAAATAAAATAAAATAAAATAAAATAAAATAAAATAAAATAAAATAAAATAAAATGAAATAAAATAAAATAAAATAAAATAAAATAAAATAAAATAAAATAAAATAAAATAAAATAAAATAAAATAAAATAAAATGAAATAAAATAAAATAAAATAAAATAAAATAAAATAAAATAAAATAAAATAAAATAAAATAAAATAAAATAAAATAAAATAAAATAAAATAAAATAAAATAAAATAAAATAAAATAAAATAAAATAAAATAAAATAAAATAAAATAAAATAAAATAAAATAAAATAAAATAAAATAAAATAAAATAAAATAAAATAAAATAAAATAAAATAAAATAAAATAAAATAAAATAAAATAAAATAAAATAAAGAAAATAAAATGAAATAAATCAAAATAAAATAAAAAAGCATTAAAAAATAAAATAAAATAAAACCATTAAAAAATAAAATAAAATAAAACAAAAAATAAAATAAAATAAAATAAAATAAAATAAAATAAAATAAAATAAAATAAAATAAAATAAAATAAAATAAAATAAAATAAAATAAAATAAAATAAAATAAAATAAAATAAAGAAAATAAAATGAAATAAATCAAAATAAAATATTATAAAATAAAGAAAATAAAATAAAAGAAATCAAAATAAAATAAAATCAAATAAATCAAAATAAAAGAAAATGAAATAAAATAAAATAAAATAAAATAAAATAAAATAAAATTATATTAAAAATGAAATAAAGAAAGAACAGGGAATGAAACAGCACATAACTAAAACAAAAGTAATTTTAATAAAAATTACAAATGTTCAAAATTTTCGGCCTCTGCTCACAACGACTGAGTTAAAATATATTTTCATATCAATGTCTATGGGTGGGAACACGGTGTGCATGCTAGAAGGGGTACTAAAGCCGCTTATATACTGCATTGTTAATCTTTGTGCAACTTCGTTTGCTTCCTGTTTTTATTGTAGGCCGCAGCAGCATAAGTGATTGTATCACATTTGTTGTCTGTCACTGTGTTTGCTGGAATGTGAGAAGTGTGAAGTATGACATGTGCGGTGAGTGTGAGCAACAGTTGGGGGAATATAATGTGGATGATGAGCCGATGATATATTTCACTCGACAACAACAAGCAGTTGAAGTACAAACAATGCGATGAAAAGCGTGCAGTACTCGTATAGCGAACAAAAATCCAAGACAGATCCAAGAAACAAAAAAAAGAAAATAAATAAAAAGCATGGATATTTGCGAGGATTTAAAAAAGAAAAGAAAATTTGAAAAAAAAAAATATATATATGTATAAGAAAAGAAACAGCAACTTTTGAAAGTAAGTAACATTCGTTTGATGAAGAAGTAAAACTTGATGAATGCAGCCACCAAAAACGAACAGAAAGAAAAAGCTGAAATTTCAACATCTCTTATCACTTCTCGCTCTCATTCAAGTAGATAAATGTGCTTGCTGATGTGCGTGTTGCTGCGGTGTAGAAATGAAAAATTGACAAACTACAACTCATTTCACAAGATAATGTTAAGCCAGATTTTCAAAGCAACATTTTTTCGCAACTTCTTACTCACACTCGAGAGTGTGTGCCATACGAGCAAATGATAACCATAATCTTGGTGACTAAGCAGGACGTGTGAGCGACTCAGACATGCTAGACAGAAGAAGGTATGCCACATTATCACTTAGCGGTAGGCATGAGCACAGAACATCTTCTTTTCTTCTTGAAGATTGACATGTGTTAAAATCTTTTTGTAACCTTTGTTGCTTTTGTTAAAAACCTGAATGTGGAAAATCATTACTTGTCTGTTTGGATGTCTATTTATAACAAGCGTTTACCTTTCATTATAAATGTTTTGTATTTTGTTCTTGTTTCTCATTTCTTTCAGACGAACATTGTCTTGTTATCTTTTGTTTTTCTTGATTTATCTGTCACATTTGAATGATTTGCTTTAATGAAGATGGTTGCTTGACTTTTAAAATTTAAGGTTTGAAGTAGAGCTTTATTTTCAGATAAATTGCAAGTGTTAGAAATCTATTCGTTATGCGTAAAAAACGTTCTATCTGAGGTACCCGTTTCAAAACAAATTAACTAAGAAATTGCTCCAGACTCGACATTACTTAGCTAAAACCCAAAAGAAATGTTTTGAAACCAGGCATCTGCTTTTGAGACGGCCTTCTGTTTTTTTATTTTCCGCGTTCACCGAAACACCAAAGTCGTTTTAATTAGCTCATCCGAAATTAAGTCGTATCCTACCCTAAAATATTTAAGAGCTTTGATTTTGCTATTCTCATACTGTTTTCCCTTTTTTTCACCCTCATATTGGATTTCATAGTTTTCTCACTCCATAATTAAATTAATCACTGTTTTGTGGTTTGCCAGGTCGTCTTCGCTTTTCCTAAAGGAATTCATTATGTAAGCCTTTAGTATTATTCTCCGATAAAAACTTACGTTGGAACACACCTTCATCAACTTGGCTTCTTTTTGCTTGAATTGAATTTAAATGGAATTATTTATAGAGTTTGTCGAAGTCAATGGGATACCCACTGCGGAACAAACTTTTGATAAAAGTGACTGCTGATAGTAATAGGATAGATCTCCAGAGGACAATATCTTGAAAATACACCTATTATGAAACATTTTTCCGGTTGAAACCAAAGTAAGTAGTTAGAATAAATCCTTTCTGTTTTATACCTCTCTGACGAACATTATCAGTTACTGACCATCTCTAACTCAATCACACTCCCACCACTAACAAGCACAATAGAGATGGCGCTAGTGCTTACGTATATGAGGCAAAGACAAGTTGGCATTACATCAATACCGATCTTTCGCGAGATTGACGAATAAACGATTTAGCAATATTTTATATGAGTAGGATCTATGATCGAATAATACAGATCTTGTTATTGGATCAGATGATGTCTAACTTCATTTTTATAAATTTTATAAATCTATAAATAAGAAAAAAAAACTTAATGGATAATAAATGTGTGCCCGTATGTTTATCGAGCTGCTACGACTTGTATTACATGGATCATGGTATGATCGCACCAGACGGAATAATCGATGAATCATCGAATTCTTACAGAATACTGAAGAGCCCCTGTAATTAAAAATATTTTATTTTTAAAATAAATTATTACCAAAATTTAACTATTACTTTTTTCCCCTATTTTGAATCACACCTTCTCCAAGTGTGCTTAAAAATCGTAAAAGGTATTTTGAAAAAACTTATTGTACTTCAGAAACTCTAAGATATATTATACAAATTATACTTCAGAAAATATAAAATGTATTTCAGATTAATCAGTTTTACTTCAGAAACCATAAATTCTAAACTAAAATGAAGTATTTTTTGAATTGACTATTCTGAAATGCATTTCACTATTTCGGAAATACAATTAACTATTCTGAAATAAATTTTGCGTTTTCTGAAGTACATTTGATGATTTCTGAAGTATATCTGAAATACATTTTATTATTTCTGAAATACAATTGACTTTTTTGAAATTAAATTTACGATTTCCGAAATACAATTAACTATTCTGAAATTAATCTTAGGCTTTCTGAAGTACATCTGACTATTCTGAAGTACATTTGATGAGTTCTGAAGTACATCTGACTATTCTGAAGTACATTTGATGAGTTCTGAAGTACATATGGAAAAGTATAGTTTGGGACTGGTATATTTTTAACCGACATCTCGTAGCTCCTGGCCATGTTGGGTAATTTGGATCCGTCCCTGCTATGTACATAAGTACATATTTGCTACTTTTGAGCCTCTCAACTATACCACAGCAATGAAAAATTAACTGCCAATTTCAGTTTTGTTCAAACAAACTTTTTGACGAATGAAAACCATAACAACAAAAGGCAGCGCTTATTATGTTAGTACACACTCAAATGGCTAACCACAACACGTCAGTCAACATAAGTGGCATTATGCAATATAAAAATAAAAAGCATACAACATTATCCTTGCTTTATTATGAGCTAATGGGCTCACCTAGTCCTTCTGTTTTAAAATTGAAGGTACTCACCAGCTCACTTAAGGGCGTGCAAAGGTCGCAGCAGGTATTGTTGTGAAAATATTTTTGAAATTCTAAGTTGACGTCTAAAATAATATATGTAAATAAATACACAAGCAAATGTATGTACATATGTATGTATGTATGTATATATGTGTATGAGAGCGCAACAAAAGTACTGCCTAGATTTTCCGGTCTAGACATTTAATGGCGCTTATGCTGATGCGCGATATTAACCTGCGGCTATGGCCTATTAATATGGATATGCAAACTAGGTTGTGAAAATTTGAAGTGAAAAAGAAGCAAAGTGGAAGCAAATAGAATAGCATTTGAAAAAGGAAGAAATTAAAACATAATAAAATCAGTATGTGTTAATGTATTGGCGGCAATTGTCAGAGTGAAGTAATGACTGGTGGAAGCCGAAACTAGTTAGAAATGAAAAAAATATATCAATAACGATATATTTTCATGGAATAAAAAATTTCAAAAATTCATGAATGAAAAGTTTGATATTTTTATGAAGTTTTGATAATGTTTTTGCAATTTTTTGGCAAGGTTCAAAATGCAGTTTAGATTATTTCTTTCAATTTAACCAAAACTTTTGTTGCTCACGAGTATACCAAGTGATTAGAGTAGAAGAACCGTGGGTTTTCGTAAAAAAAAATTTGACGACAGAGCGAGGTATTAGGAGTAGGTTAGAGAGGATAGTACACAGCAATTTTGAGTCACTTTGAATATGCATAGAAACTTTCAAATAAAAAATTAATTTTAAACTTATTGTTTAAGAAAAATTTTATGACGAGGTAAATGTTTGTTTATTAAACAAATTGTGAGTAACAAATAAATATTTATTATTAAATAATTTAAGCACAAGAAAAAATAGTTAAAAAAAAAAATGTTGGATTGAAAATAATTACCTCAAGATCCCTCAAAATTATATCCATATCATTCCGGAATAATTGAGATCAACTGTGGTGATTTGGCTCAAGCTTTATAGGGCTTGTTCGGGGTTATTGTATGAAAAAGCCAAATCTTTGACTGTATTGTGTAGTTTTTTTCGGGTCAGTGTAGAGAATTTTTTATGTTAATTTGCTGATAATTATTTCAAATTTTCTGCAAGGCTATTTTTGGAAATTTTAAGTGCTATTACACGATTGTTCTTGTGACGTTTTCGATATCATTTCGTGATTGATTTCACGATTATTATTATTTGTTTAATTTTGATATTGTTTTCGTAATCAGTTCTATAGTTTCGAAAAAGTGCCAAGGTTATTCCGAAAATAATCCCGAAATGATTCAGCGATAAATTTTCAAATGATATTAAAAAAGGCCCAAGTGAGATTGAGATTAATGAATCCTTAAATCAATATTTAAATGAAATATGAAATTCTAAGAAAACCATCTCGAAATATTCCGAAAAAGATAACACGAAATGATACCGAAATATAAACCATTTTGTGGCACTGCTGTAAAAGCGACTGATTAAAAATGTAGAAGTGTGAAAAAAAATCTTTGAAAAAATTTATTATCGCGAAAATTTTTTATTTTTAAAATTTTTCTAGAATATATTTTGAACCAATGCTAATAAGAAATATATTCATGCAATAAAGGTTTAAAAAAAAAATTCGAAACACAAGAATTCCTTTGAGATATTTTCTAAGGCTAAAGCAATCGCAATAAATAAATAAATAAATAATCAACTTGACGACAAATGTTTTGTAAGCTTGAAGTTTTTAAAAAATTACTAAAATTTAAATCTTTTATTGGGTACTTTATTTCAATAAATTATTTTATAGCAACAAAATTATCTTCTGTATTAAATGTGTTGCTCCGTAATTTAAACTTCCTACCTTACGCTTGACCACAATTTACCAATTCAACTAAATTGTTCATATCTTAATACCATATTTGAGTGCTCTTGAGGTGATTTGAAAAGGATTTAAAATTTGAAGTAGTTAATGGAAATATTAGACCATATTAACTTAATTTTGAATTTGTATAGCTCAAGCTCGTAGAGACAAAAATAGAAGCTTTCCATGTAGGAAAAATATTGCTTGAAACAAATAAAAGGGGTCTGTAGTGGTAGCTGGTGATTTTGCTTGCCAAATATTTGGGAACTAACTGAACCTGCGATTAAATACAGATAACAGTACTAATGATAGCATAACGCCGTTGAATGAGATTGCTATTGTTACTCATATTGAAAAGCTTTAGACTGTCCTTTTTTCGGATACAGTCCTCGTTGAACTAGTTTGAGACCAATTAAAAAATTCCCAACCTCTCAGACCAA
>OX608080.1:98678676-98726176 GCA_951509765.1 Sphenella marginata | reverse complement strand
TTGGTCTTTCTACGTTTGCAAGCTGCTGCTTTTGCTATTCTTTGGAAAACGCATACCATGGCTGATTTTGTAAACAATATTTTGCAAAAACTTGCTTGACACAAGAGTTCATATTTTACAATCAATTATTATTATTTTTGCTTAGTTGGTTTTAAAATTGTTTGCGTTGGTTGTGGAGAAACGTTTAAGAGCAGATGCTTTTTGTTGAAATTTATAGACTTTTGATGTATGCAAGGAAGCTAATTAGGAAAGCGTCAGCATGAGCTACTGTAAAAATTTTAATATTGGCAATTAAAAGCATCTGTTATAATGACTTGCTAAAAACTTTTTTCACAAGGAAAAGGGGGAAAATATTTACATTTGATTTTGAAATTTTTTTTTTTTAATTTTATTTTATTCAATAACAACTTTTTTTATTACTCTTGATTATTTTTGTTTTTTTTTTTTGATTATTTTTAATAATCGTGAAAAATAATGACTTCTTTGAGATTATTTTTTAATCAATTAAACAATAATCATTAAAAATTTTAAGTAATGGTGTCAATCATGGAACACGCTCTTAGGAAAATAAACAGTAGAACCGGTGATAAAAAAAATCAAAAATAACCAAAAAAATAATTATCATAAGCAAAAAAAAAAAATAATAAAAAAATACCAATCTAAAATAATCGAAAAAATTGTAAAGACTAAAAAAAAAACAATTAAAAAATAATAATTAAACATATAAAGTAATCAATGGAACATATCAGAAAAATGATCAGTAAAAGCGGTTATCAAAAAAAAAAAAAAAAAAAAAATTTTAAATTATCAAAAAAAAAAAAAAATTATCAAAAGCAAAAAAAATTTTAAGTAATAAAAAAATACGAATCTAAAATAATCGAAAAAAATTTCAAATACTCAAAAATAATCCTAAAAGAAATCAAAGAAAAAAACCAAAAAATAATAAAAAACAATTTTTGGTTTTTCGATTGATTACTTTTCAATTAATTAGAAAATAATCATTCAAAATTTAAATTAATGTTAGTCAATCATGGAACATATCAGGAAAAGAATCAGTAGAAGCGGCAATCAAAAAAAAAAAAAAAAATCAAAAATTATCAAAAAAAAAAAAAATAATTATCGAAAGAAAAATTTAAAAATTATAAAGAAATACCTATCTAAAATAATCGAAAAAAATTTCAAATACTCGAAAATATTAAAAAAAAATCTAAGAAAAAAACCAAAAATAATTAAAACCAACTAATAAAACAGTTGATTATTTTTGTTCTTTTTTCGATTATTTTGAACAATATAAAAAAATATGAAAAAAATAAAAAAATAAAAATTTAAATAACCAAAAAAAAAAAAAATCAAGAACTATCAAAATATAAAAAAAAGCAAAAAATAATCAAAAACAACTTTTTTTTTTGGATTATTTTTTAATTAATTAGAAAATATTCATTAAGAATTTGAAAGTAATCCCTGAAAGGGATTCTGAGAAAAATAATCAGTCAAAGCGGTAATCATTACGATTAGTATTCAGTATTTAGTAGGTTTGTCTTCCACTCAGACCCTGATTGTATAAAAAAAAATGTGTATTCAAAAAATATTTTTTCTTCACTTAAAATGACGTGGCTAAATAATACATATATTTCCAAAAAAAATGTTGTTTTAGTTGTATTTTGCTGTCATTAAACATTGATTTCACTGTGTAAGGTACACCACTGCGTATACGTGACATAGATACCGGTGCGTTGTACTAAGCATGAAAGGTATGAGCAAAACAAAACCATTATGAGATTATCGCAAATTAAATCAAACAAAAATAATACTAAGTTAAATGCCCTCATCAATCGCTATAGCAACATAAAGAAAATCTTAGCCATTCGAAATTTAATGAGTTTTAAAAGCAATGCAATTACGCTAATGAAATGCTGACTTTTGATTTTACTAGCTGCTTTTAAAACTTTGCTCAAGGCCTGTTTGTAAACAAGACATATACCCAAATTTAAGGAGCATTTAATGAGAGAAAATAAAATGGTATTAATTTGCAAACAAAAAACAAAAAAAAAAAAACACCCAACTTTGGTATCAAAAGTGAAAGTACTTAGAACGTGAAAAAAAAAAAAAAATAATAAAAACGCAGACCAAAGCTTAACGCATGCAAAGCTACTTAATTAAAGTTGTTAAGTGCAAACAAACAACGAAAAACCTACCAAATGACTAAAGTAATGGCATGAGCGAGAAAAAAGAGAGAGGCAACAAGTAACGATAACTTTCACTTTCCTTTGTCGCTTGCTATGGTAATAATGAAATGAGGAGAAAGTGAAACGTTTCTGCCTCCTTCTTCAATTTATTTGTACAACAAAAAGTGTGCTTTAAACAGAATTTATGTACCAGTATTTAACCTTAAACAAATCAACACTGCATAAAAATGGAATACGTCTAATTAGATGGTCTTGACTGTCACTCTCGTCTGGGAGCTTATTTAATTTGTTGTGCTTAGCTTTATTTTTTTTTGTTGCCAGGGCAATGGCTATGCACTTTTCTGGAGTTCATTGGTTTTTTTTTGTTTCTCAGAGAATTGGTGTCTGTGTGTATGAATGTTTGTTCACGCATCACTCCAACACTGACAAATAGAAATTAATGATTCTTTACTGCTAAATTACTGAGAGCCTATCTTCAAATATAGTAGGGAGCTTCCTTGTTACTTTTGGTTACTTATTTTTTCCGTTTTTATTGTATTGCTAAGTTTATTCAGTAGCTGTTAATAGAGTGTAAAACTTGCTTTTCACTTACGGCTATTTCTGCTCTCTTAGTTTAATTTTTTTTACTGCAATTTTATGTACAAAACCTTATTAAAAATTATAAAGTTTTTCAATTTGCACTTATTTGTTCTTTTCTTAATCCAATTTATACCTTTTAATGACTTTAATTTGATATTTAAAAATTCCTCTTTACGTTTTTTTTTTGGCTTACCTTGCATGTGTAAATGCCCTCGTCCATGCGACTGGCTTTTGTAATACCCAAAATGGCTGTGAATGTGTCTTTGGTTTCTGGCGGTAAAACGGTAGTCCAAATTTCTCTGTAAATGGAGGTGAGAGAAAATATAAAAATTAACGTCATGGCGGAACTCTTTAAACTCTTTTAGCTAAATTTGTATTTCAGAAAAAAGTCACGATTTTTAAATAAAAAATACCAGCAAAAGTCTTTAACTTACTATTTTTCGGGATAGTTTCAAGATTATTTCCTGATAATTTTATCTAAAAATAGTGCCAAAACTATCAGAAAATCGCTTTCAAAAACATTCTTAATCAAATTAAGGATGATCTCACAAAAGTCCAGAAATGGTATAGAAAAATTTCCAAAACCAATTTGATCACGAAAGCTATTCAAAGTAACGACCCAAAAATTATCCCGAAAACAGTCCAAAATAATCTTAACACTATCGTGAAAAAAAAACCCTCAAAATGTCGTAAATCCCGAAATGATGCTCAAATGGTCTAGTGAAAGTAACGAAATGATTCTAAAATTATTCTGAAACCCCCTAAAAATCCCGAAAATGGTCCCGAAATGTGCCATAAAAATTAAAAAATTGTGCTTACCATCGCAAATTGATGAAAAAATTAAACAAAAAATTTCCTGGAAACAGTTTCGAAATGATCTAGAAACGATGCTGAAAATATCCCTTTAAAGTGTCGCAAATGATCCCGAAAATAATAAAATAATAATGCTGAAATGGTCTCGTAAAAGTCCTGAAATTAGGCTAATATTATATCGCAATACCGAAAAAGTTCCGAAATGGTTATGAGAAGGTAAAAAAACTATGCCTAATTGATTCCAAAAAATTTCCAAAGTATTCCTGAAATAATCCCAAAAGGAACCCCGATTTGATTCTGAAATGGCTTGAAAATACTCGCTAGAAATTGATGAAATTATCCTAAAATGCCGGAAAAGCTTCAAAAATGTTCCAGAAAAAGTCAAGAAACGTTATTCCGAAAAACTTCCAAAATATTCCCAAAAAAGTGCAGAATTGATCCGTTACACAATACCGAGTTGATTCTGAAAATAATAAATAAATGTTCTCTAGAAAGTGCAGACATGAGCTTAAAACTATCTCGATACGCTAGAAAGTCCCAAAAATGGTTCCAAAAAGTCAAGAGAAGAATGCCCAAATGATCACAAAAAGATCCAAAGTATACCCGAAATTGTTCCGAAATGGTGCCGAACACAAATCCGATTTGATACCGCAAACTACATACTTAGAAAGAGTGTTAAAAAGTACCGAAGTGGTCGTGAACAAGTCAAGAAAGCTAAACAAAAGAGTCCCGAAAAGAAAAAAAAATCCCGAAAGGATGCAGAAATAGTCTGAAATAATCTTATCAAATATTTTTTAGAAACACCCTACCCTAGTATTGTTTTAAAGAATGTTCTATCTGATAACATATTTGAAAGGTTTGTAGATGAAGAAACTATCTTAGAATAACTTTCGGACACATCCTTTTTCACGTTCTGAGATACAAAAACAATACTTGAACTCGCTTTATAACCATTACAGCCGAAACCTTAGCACACTTCCAATACCCGACCTTCATTTAGCACTTGGTACATATATCACTGACCTTTGTATAAGATGTGCACTTTCTCTCACAACATTTATTTTTTCTATAACTACAATAACAACAGGAAAACACTTGTAACCGCCAACATAAAAATTCCATTTATATACATTAGCTATTATATAAAATACACCGGAAAGACTTGACTTACGCCGTTAAAACGTATTGGCTTGGAAAGCAAAATTAGCATCAAAAAGTCATGCAAATGCATTCCATTCCCACATTGACGGCAAAATAATCAGCATTACAGCGGACAGCATTAGCCATCGATAGTGGATAATTTTTAGTTGGATGTTGGATGATTGGAACTTTGTGCTATTAATGGATTTACAAAGCGTTGCTAGGATAACTAGTACAATGCCACATTCGTTGATGGCAGCGCAGTCGATAAAACACTAATGTAGGAGCGCATTGAGGGTCAGTAGAATAGGAATAAGTGGCAATGTGGGAGTGTATCTGTATGGAGGCAAGTATGAAGTGTTGTGGGAAGTGAAGGAGTGAAAAGCTGTTAGTGATGTATTTAAGTGCGTGTGGGCTTTCGATAATTTTTGTTTCATATTTAAGCTAAGTGAAGAGAAAATCCATTTATGTAGGTGTTCAATACTGTTGCTCTAAAACAATTAAAAATATCAAAATTATTAGCAACTTTTTCAGCGAACTCAATGACCCTGAAATGTGATTGTTTGTGGTATCGATTCATTCTAATAAGAAAAAATTATAAAAGTTGTAAGAAAGAATTTTTTTTTAGTTTTTAACTAGACCTGTGATATTAATTGCTTTCAGAGATCCACATTTGCCTATTGATTGGTATTAAAAAACAATCGGAAATAATAATAAAAAAAAACGATAGTAATAAAAAATTATACAACAAATTGTTTGGTTATTTTTATCACTATAATATTTTATGTTTTTGCTTGTTTTTGAATACTTCTGAGTTTACTTTTATGAATATTTTAATTGTTTTTACAAATCCGCAGATAGCAGTTCATTGGAATTAGAAAAATTAAAAAAAAAAAAAAACAATCAAAAAAAGTTTTAAAAATTAAAAAAAAGCAGTAGAAATCACAAGTAATAAAAAAAATTAAAAACAATTTTCAATTTAAAAAAAAACTATAGTAATCAAAAATTAAAGAAAACGTTTTTGTTTGATTTTTCTGATTACTTTTGATTATTTTGTTATCACTTCTGATTATTTTCGAATATTTATGATTATTGTTGGTTTGTATTTGATTTTTTTTTTTAATAATTTTGATTTGGATTTTTGTATGACTATTTTAAATGCAGTCAAAATTCCAAGGAAATAATAAAAATTAAAAAAAAAAACAAGGAAAAATAATAATAAAAATAAACATTTAAAAAAAATTTAAAAATTTAAAAAGGTATCAATAGTTAGCAATCAAAAATAATAAAAATAATAACAAAAGTTTTTTTTTTATTGATTCTGATTACGTTTGATAATTTGTGATTACTTCGGATTATTTGTGATTAATATTGATTTGTATTTGTCTTTTATTTTTTTTTGATAAGTTTTAATTTAATTTGCATGATTCTTTTAATTGCTTTCAATAATTCGCAATTACAGGAATGGAAAAAATCGAATGTATAAAAAAATATCAATAGTAATCAAAAAATTTATTTTGGATTATTTTTGATTACTTTTGGTAATTTTGATTTTGATTACTTTTTCTTGTTTTTGATTACATATGATTACTTTTAATATGCCTATGATTTTATTTGAATTTTCCAGTTGCATTATTTAATCATAAAGTAGTCATCAAATACCCGAAAGCAATGGGTAATCAATCAATAATAAGCTTCTTCGAAAAATAATTAATCAAACCGGTAATCATTATGATTATTAATCATTACTTAACAAGATTTAATCCACTGACCATCTCGATAGTTCTACGTTCTTTGAAAATCTCTTTGTTAAAATTTTTACTAAGGGGCTTCAGGTTCAGAACTTCTATCTGCAGTAAGTGAATCCCCTTATATTATGAGAACTTTGCTTTTAACGACAAAAAGTTTTCTTCAAAGTTTCACATAATAGGCCCTTAAGTCTAAAGTCAAGTATAAGTATTTAGTGAAGTAACCCAAAAAGCAATTTTTACGTTTATCTATGCAATCAAATAGAAGTCCTGCTGGTTTTCGTAGTTCTAGTTAGATGCTCAGAAGGCTAGGTAAATTCAAGTAAAAAAATAGAAAAAAAAAATTTATGTAATGAAAAAAAAAAAATTTTAAATACTTTTTATAAATAAATCACGTATTCATTCTTTCTTTTCACCTGGTCCCGGGATCCTGGGATTTTTATCCCTATTTAATACACTCAAATCTCTGCATGAATGCTTACACATGATATACATTTTTTTGAATTAAAAAAAAAAAAAAGAAAAAAAAATCAGCTTTTTAATTTGCACCAATTCGCAAATGATCCAAATTAACAGCAAAGTGCTTTCGCATCAAACTTAAAGCATAACTCATCACATGATCGCACACAGACAGATATATTTACAACATTTCTACCTATGAGAGCAGTCATTAGCGCTTGGCACATTTGCATATATAAATACATATATACTTGTAACTATATACTGATTCATATATACATACATATATAAATAATTAAATATTTGCCAGCATACGACAATCACTTGGTTGGAAGTCTACAATAGATTTGTGGTTGTTGCTGCATCAGCATTGCACTACATTAAAAATTTTGCAGAAGCTATCTACTCTAGCGAGCGAAAACCCACTTGACACATCAATTTGCAATTTTCCAACGTATGAGTGTACTAATGAACTTGGATGTAATGAAAGTATGTTTATGCAAATGAGCGAATGCGGTTGCGAGGGCTTGTAGGAAAATTCGGAAAATTAAATGAAATTTCAAATTCAAATTTAGAAAGAAAAAAAAAGTTATTTTATTTAGATGTTGCTAAGTGCTTACGAATAAAAAGCGACTAAAACAGCTTAATTTATTAAGAAAAATTTTTTTTTTTTTGATTTGTAATAACAACCAAAGTTAACTTATGTTTTCATATTTTGCATATTTTGGGTCTGATATAAACATCTATTTTACAACAAGCTGCAAAAAACAAAACTGACATAACAACCAAAGTTAGCTTAGTATTCAAAAGAGCCAAACTACTCATAATTTTTCTTCGATTCCTACCTTTCAAAATAATTTCGAACAATTCTGAAAATTGCCTCTGGTTACCGTCATAGCTAAATTACTTATGCTTAAAATCTTTTTATTATTTAATTTTTAGCTGATTGCTGATGAAAGCGAAAACGACTAGGTCGAAGTTCAAGTGCAATTCTGCACAATTCCAAATGCAACCATGCATAAAGAAATCAGCAGTGAGTGAGAGACAACGCAGAAAAAACGTCACACAAGTGTTAAGTGATGCGAATGCAAGGGCTTAAGTAAATGTGTGTACCCTGTAGGAAATCGAATGCGCATGTTATACATTTCGGAATGGAAAAAATAAATCTCCGCTAGCGGAAATGAAGAGGCAGATTCGAAAATTTCATAACTTTCAAAATAACTTTATCCTTGTCACACCTTGTACCTACTACACATCACTCTCACTCACCACTCGTCCTATAATAACATTCACTTGAGACGCACATAAGATTACTCCCATCATTCTATCAAGTGTTTTTGAACTAGTTAGTCGCTTACCATGCTCTAGCACCACTATCGGCATATATTTTCTTCCTTTGTGCCCAAATGCTCTACATGCAATAGCTGTCAGTTTCAATCATTATAAGCTCAGACCCATTATTTATTGCAAGCACTTAGTGGATTCAACTGATCATCATTTTATTTTGTTCAAAGGATAATTAGCAATGTTAGTTTTTAATGGTGATAAAGCCACAAGAGGCGCAAATAGATAGACGCGCTTGGATACTACTACATATAGATTTGTAAAAAGTAGTGATTGCGGTGGTAATTTGCATGCGTTTTTGGGTCAAAGTTGACGCATTAGCGATTAAGTGATTGTAAATGTATGAAAGTGGTTTTTTTTGGTTGGTATTTATGTGCACATATTAGACTGGGTCAAAAAAACATTTCTTTTTTTTTAATGAAAATTGCAAAAATATTTTCAAAATGATAAGAAGAAAACTGTCAAAGTTGCAGAACTTTAGAATGGTAGTATTTTTATTTGACATTCCAAATTTAAAAAATTTTTGTTCATTGCCTAGACAAATTTTTGAATTGAAACTAACAAAAAAAAAAAAAAAAATAAGCAAACAGACTAAATCATAAGCAGTAGTTCCGTAAAAAAAAAATATATGTATGTAAATAAAATTTTGAAAAAAAAATTTTTTCCCATTTTATTTATAAGTCGCAAAGGCTTAAATAAAATGGCTATTTATGTTAACAAATTGATTTTTTCGATCCGAATTAGATTTTGAATCAAAACCCCCAAGCTTTTTATAAAAAAAAAATTTACCTGCACATAGTTTTGTAGAAAATTTAATTTTTACAATTTATTTTTTATAAAAAAAAAAATTAAAAACTTGTACAAAAAATTTCCAAAAAAAATAAAAAGTATAAAGTTTGTGGAAAAAATTTTTGGCTGCTGGTTCAAGGGTAATCAGGCCTTAAATATATGTAGGGTTTCCTAGTTTCACCTTTTTATTTTTTAAAAACCAAAAATCGATAACTAAAAAAATAAGATGCTGGGAAAATATAAAAAAAATTTTTTTTCTGTATTATTTTTTAATAAACATTAACGATTTAATTTTACAAATCTGTTGAGTCCCTCGTCTTTATTTCTGAAACAATTTAAAGAAGCGATTTGTCTTTAAAAAACTATACACATTTTTTATTATTTATAAAATTTTTTTATAAAAATGTTTTTCTTGATTCTTTTTTATTTTAAACTTAAGCTTTTTTTTAATAAGGAAGCAAAATTAAATAATTAGCAATATTTTTTTATTCCAAATATTTTGAATTTTCCATACTAATTTTTGGAGTTTATATTAATTTCTACTCAAAATTTTGAAAACGTTTTATTTGGAAATTTTTTGATTCAAGAATTGCTACATATACATATTTGCAAATATATATATATAACAAAACTCAGCACAGTACACCTAAATTTTTCTGTAAAAATTACAAAATAATACCAAAAGACGCCCGAAATAGTCTTCGAATAGTTCTGGAAAACTCAAGAAAAAATCTCTAAACGATCCCAAAAAACTTAAGAAAAAAACCCGAAAACAATCCCGAAATTATCCTTTAATGATTCTGTAATGGAACCTAAAACGCTACAAAATTATCTTAGGAAAATCAGAAAAACAATCCACAAATGATCCCAAAAAAGTTCAAAAAACAATCCGAAACTATTCCGAAAGTGTTCCGGAAAAGATCGGAACCTTGCCTAGTTTTGGTACATTTAGTTATTTTCTGCATTCTATATTTTCTAAATTAATCTTGAATACTCTGCAATAATTTATGATTTTCATTGCATTAAGTCTTTGTATGTTCGTCTGAGAAGCTAACTTCATAATCTGCATGCTTGTGTTTAAAGTGATTTGTTATGAATCAAAACATGACCACTCAAAACTAATATTTTTTCAATTAAAAATATTTTATTTTAATAAATGGCTATTATTTGTATTAAAATCATTTATTTAGTGCAAATATTTATTCAAAAATATTTTGTTAGTCAAGCAATAGCTTAAACGAACAATTCAGACAATTCTGAGGAATTTTTGTTGTTTTCCATTATTTATGTAAGTGCCTTTTAATATACATTTATGATAGTTTGACATTTATTGTGACATATTAGCTGTAGCGAGTGTTGAGAAATGTAGTCTCAAATTGCAAAATGTATGTTACAAATTTATTTTTTATATGCTTGAATAATTTTAGAGCAAGCTTCTTCATGCCTTTCTTTTGATTTATGGCTGGTAATTTGTTTGCTTATTTTACAAGAAGGCATTAAGACAAAAAAAAAAAAAGAAGTTCATGGGAATGCTTTTGAAAAAGGGAAATTTAAATAAGGCTGAATTTCTTAAGCAATTTTGGTCTTAACTTTTATTTTATTTTTTGCCTACTTTTAGGCGCACTTTAATAGCTACATCAACGACCTATTTTTAACAAAGAAAATTTAGTACAAAAATAAACTTTTATCAGCTTGCACACTAATTTATAGCATATCTATTGCGAGTAATATAAAATAGCAAAGATAATTATATTCATGCACATTTATTATCATCAAACAAAATGTGATTTATGAAAATCGATAATATGCGCCAAAAAGTATGCAATTTCATGAATAATGCAAAAGCGAAAAATGTAGTAAAGAAAAAAAATTGAATAATGCAAACAAGCGCTTTGGCTAAAAAATTGCACGAAAATAAGCAGAAAAATGTAAAAAAAAAACAACAATAAAAAGCCTTGACTGCTACACACTCGTAGATAAAGCTTACTGTCGCCGCGGCAACACTTTCCCATTGTTTACACGACGTACACAAAATCAAGGCATATTGGCCCATTTTTCTTTGTTAACTATAGATAATTTGATAGTTCATGTGTATGAATAATTTTGCTAGACAATGAGTTTGCATGATTTCCAAAAAAATATTGAACTTTTGTAGCTCTAAACAAAATAGATAAGTATTTTTTAGATTTTAGTAACAATAGAAAATATGTGGGGGAAAGAATTTGACGCTTCCCGCTGAGCGTCTCAGCTATGAAAGTAAATCTGATTGAGAGTGCCAGTGTGGAAAATCCATACAACGTGCCTTCAATAAAACCTAAGTTTATTTAAGCAAACTATTGCGCCTTGCCTAATATTAGGCGCCAACATTCCCTTAAAGTCTTTACATATTTCTTAATGCTAGAAATAAAATTTAAAATTTTATTCATGCCATTTTTTCTTGGAATCATCGTACAACAAAAGTAATCCCTAAAAAGCTCCATAGTATTGCTTTCTTTTACATTTACATACTTTTAGGCGCAAAAAAAAATTTAGATTTCAAAATTTGAATAAACAGCAATCTTCATATACGGCTCACAACTAGGTCATAGATTTCCACATAGTCCTTTTTAATTTTGATAAATTTGAGTGAAATGTAATACGCTTAAGGCTTTTCAAAAGCTGCTTTCAGCAATACACAAATGTTCATATGTGTCTGTTTATTTCGAAACCCAACAAAACATTCAATATAAAAATAAAAAGAAAGCACAAGAAAAAAAAATAAAACAAGCACAAAAAGGTCTGATTAACTTTTAGTTTTCAGGCGTACATTCAATGTACATACATAACAATGTTCGATTTGCTAGCTTTATAAGTCATACTTTGCTTTTCTATTTCATTGGAGAATTAGGGCAGCTGCCTAAAAGTATGTAACAAATTTTGCGTTAATAACCAATGCAACTTGATTTGGTTTTAGGGTAAACATTTTGTGCGGTTGCTTGAGTTTGTTTCAGTTACGCACGAATTTGCAAATGTGCCTAAAGTTTTTATGTATGTATATTAGGTTTTTGCGCCTAGATGTAGGCAATGAAGGCCAATTACTTACGCATTGTATCACTGCTACTTGCATGTTTAGGGGCAAACTATTATTATTAGGGCGGCGAAATGTATTTGAGTAAATGACAAGTAAATAGACAACTGAAGTACGCTTCCATCATAAAGTGGCTACATAGATTAAAGTAGTGAGGAGACAGATGTGAAAGACAGCATACGGCTGTACTGGTTCCCCCCATAAATTCAGAAAACAAAAATTCATAAACACATTTTTTCAGAAATTTTGTTTTCGGAAAGTTTTTTTCAGAAAGTCAAAATTCAGAAGTCAAAATTCAGAAGTACCTATTTAAAGAATTTGAGTTTAAATTCTAAAGAAAAAAACATTGGTCACCAAAGGGTTAATGCATAATTATTTGTGTTATAACGCTAAATATATCGGCAAAAAATTTATTTAGAAATTATAAAAACAAAAATTTAGGTCACCAATGGGTTAAGGCATGGCGTTTAAAGGGTTAAAATGCTTAAAATCAACTACATCAGCCTATCTAAAACTATTTTGATGTGAGAAAATTTGATTTCAGAGTTAAAAGAAAATTGAGGTCCTCAATGGGTTAACGTGGCTATAATTGTAAATATTTACCAATTAAGTGCAGCACAACCCATTCAAACCTAACCAAAAAATCATTCATAATCTCTTTATAGACTGCTCTCTGTAATATGGCCAGGAAATGTGCTGATATATCGCGCGCCTAAAATTATGCTACACATTTTACAATTGCAAACTAATTGAATTTTTTTCATATTTTCCAGTGTTTTATAGAATCTATTTAAATTAAATAGAAAATATTCTCAATTTCCTTGCTAATTATGGGACTCAGTATGGAAAGAATCGAGAAAAACATTGAAAGAAATATTACATGTATGTTGCATACTTTTAGGCACGCTTCATGTTATTTAAAATTTCAGTAAAAAACTAAATGAAAATAAATTAACAAAATTTCTCCTATCGCATGAGCACGCTAATGTATATAATTATTTTCTAAAATTGAACAAAATCATAAATTTGAATCTAACAATACATATGTCTACCTTCATGCCGACAGCTTGTAATAATTTAATGCTCACACTCAACTTTATGTAAGTAAGCACTCAAATTTCAATGCATAAGCACCACCTAAAAGCATGCTAAAGTAAAAAGAAAAAAAAATATTTTTACATACAGAATTCCATATGTATGCGAACCATTTACATAATTCGCTCATAAATGCACCATTTAAAATAAACCAAAAAATGCCAGTTCTAGTATAATTTAGAGCTACTTAATAGCCACTAGAGCTGCTCGAGAATCCAAAACATATGTGAATACATATGCGCTTTTGTGTGAATAGCAGCAGAGGTATTTTCTTTGTATGTATTTGCATGTACTGCCAAAAAAACAAAAAAAAATTCTTGAACTTTGCATTTTAACTTAAAAGTTTTAATAGTTTATGGAGTGGGTAATAAAAGGCCAAAAAGAGAACACACTCATTTGTTGATCCAATGTGGGGTTTTATAAGCAATTTAACTTTGCAAAATGTATTTCAGTTTGTGTAAACATATTTGATAACAGTTTAGTATTTACTTGAAATTGAATGCTTTTAAAATGAATATAAACTATGGGAATTAGATCAAAATTAGTAAAAAAAAAAAAAAAATTAGTTTCCAGGCGATTGGATTATAGCGAAACTAAGGAGAAATGAGAAACGAGCTTTTCACCTCCACCCGTGGTGAGTCTTGCATGACAATGTGTTTACATAATTTATAAAATTTATTACAAGAAAAAAAAAAATAAATTGAACATTTTTCTTACTGGTTTGCTTGTGAAAAATAATTCTTAAACTATATAATTAATGCAAATTATTAGCAAAAAAAATAAAAATAAAAGTTAAAGAAAAAAATTTTTATAAATATAAAAAATTCCGTTTTGTGCCCTGCTTGTGAAAATAATTTTGTTTTGCGCACTGCCCTCATTTACAGTCATAAAGTCCTGTAAAGTATTTATTAATAATCGTAATGTTTGACGAATTACTAGATTACTTTCTTTAGAATTGATTTAAAAATTAATTACAGTACGTCATTAATTTCCAATAGATAATACAGCATCCAAATATTTTTTTTAAATTTACGAAAACAAAAAACAAAATGAAATAATTAACATAATAAAAAAAAACTAAATAAGTAGAATGCAATTTCTAGTAATGATAATGTTTGATTACTTTTGAATTTTGGTTATTTTAATTTTTGTTTTCAGTTTACTTTACGACTTTTTTAGTTTACTTAAACATTTTTAAATCATTAAAACAACTAGTAAATATTTTATAATCCTCAATAATGATTATTTTTTAATTAATTTCCAATTTCAATTATTTTAATTTTAGTTTATTAAAACAATTCAGAAAAATTAAAAAAAAATTATAAACATTTTTCAATCCACAGTAATGATTATTTTTGATTACTTTTAAATTTTAATTATTACAATTTTTGTTTTCAATTTATTTTTCAACGTTTTAGATTGTTAACACAATTTAAAATTAATAAATATATTGTTTTGTTTTTGTTTTGAATTTACGTTACTAAAATAATGTTATAGTTCTTTATTGGACTAAAACAACTTAAAAATCTTAAAACAATTAATAAATATTTTATCACCTACAGTAATGATTACTTTTGAATGCTAATTATTTTAATTTTTGTTTTCAGTTTACTTTACGCCTTTTTATTTTACTAAAATAATTTAAAAATTAATAAATATTTTGTAATCCATTGTAATGCTTATTTTTGGATTACTTTTGAATTTACAATTTTAGTTTTTGTTTTCCATTCAATTTACGCCATATTTAGTTTATTAACTTATTAAAACAATTTGAAAATATGTATTAAAAAAATCAATATTTTATAATCCACAGTAATGATTATTTTTGATTACTTTTAAATACCTATTAATTATTTTAATTTTTATTTTCAATTTACTTTACGCCGTTTTTAGTGTATTAAAGAAATTCGAAAATATTAAAAAAATTAATAAATATTTTATAATCCATAGTAACGATTATTTTTTGATTACCTTCGAATTATAATTATTTTAATTTTTGTTTTGAATTTATTTTTTTTAATAATTCAAGTTTTCTTATCAGTATTTCTGACCCAGCTATACCGCATTCAACTTTTTAAATGCAAACTTTTAAATTATTTTCAACTTCTCCTACTAGCGGTTACAGCGTTGCCAACATCAGCGCTTTTTCATCATTGCCATGCAGCAAAATTATTACTATCATTTACATTAGTAATGCCATTTAATAAGCCAAATTCTTCAGTTATGAAATGACTTCTTTAGAACAAAAAAAAAAAAAAAAAATTAAATAAAAGCTAAAAGCTTAGCTGGCGCGTCGCTTTGTCTTCAACTTGATTATCAAAGTAATTTTCTTTGATGCATTGCAATATTGCATTACTGCGCCAAACCAGCTGTCGCCAATTTCAAGCTCTGTTGGTAGCGTTAAACTATTTAATTTCATTTCCTTTGAAGCGCATAACAGTCTAACTGTCTATTGCAAGTGATAGAACAATCGTGAGATATCTCATCTTGGTA
The DNA here is from genome assembly GCA_951509765.1 of Sphenella marginata. Taxonomy (NCBI): domain Eukaryota; kingdom Metazoa; phylum Arthropoda; class Insecta; order Diptera; family Tephritidae; genus Sphenella; species Sphenella marginata. The sequence continues at coordinate 98,710,463 of OX608080.1, read as the reverse complement.
ACTATAAACTGTAATCTTACGCTATCAACCATTTTCCATCTTCTACCAACTTTCTTTTCTTGCTTTCAATTGCGCTTCATTGATTTGTTTTTGCGTTACTTTTTCGCATTTCTTCAGAAACTACTAGCTGGAGATTTTTTTTACTAGCCATCAAACGACCTTCGTGCCATTACAAGCGATGTGGACGAGTGTGTAAAAAATGTCTGAGTCCTTAGTTGTTTTGCCATGGTCTTTTTACTGTTTATTTGCTATCTCCATAAGGTCACGAATTTCATTAGTTATACTTCCGTAGCAAAAGTTAAGCGTGTAAATTCGACGGGAAACGCATGGCTGACAGACTCAAGCGTGTCGCCTACCTCACTAGCACATCTATTATGTTGCACTTACATACGGACTTAAATGCTTATATGCTTGGTAACCGAGTTGTTTACTACAAAGTGGCGAATTGTGGCCCACTGGGAGTGACAGTAAGTACTCGAAAAACTAGAATGCTTAGTTAAGGTGGAAGTAATGCTCCCGTGTAGAAAATGAAAACTCGAGCTAGAGTGCATTCAGCTAGTCACTTTTTGTTGTTTTATGTTGGTTGCTTGCTTGGCACTATTTGGCGACTTGTAAGTCACTTTTTGGTAACATTGCTTCAGAAGCGCATGGAAAGTGTCCGCACGTGGTTACAAAGGAAGTGCACACTCTATAGGGTGATTTGAATATTTGTTTGTTTGATATTAGCATGTGGGTTGAATTATAACACTCACCAAAAAGTGGGCGTGGCTTAGCACCGATTTCGCAGATTATCAATAAAAGTTATGATTACGATATCCAAATTCTCACTTCGTTATGACAACTCAATTTTGGTTCGAGTTTAATATATTAGTAAAATTAAAAAAGGGGCAAGGCCACCCCCATTTTCGAAAATCTATATTTTTCGAATTTCTCCGAATTTCTTCGCACTTTGGAGTCAAAAGATATTTGAGATAAAGTCATTTTTAGCGAAAGCAATGTCTGTGATGCTAGAAACAAATCGCTAAAAACATGTGGGCAGTGCCACGCCCATTTTAAAAAAAAATTCTTCAAAAAATTAGTATCTTCATAAATTTTAATGAAAACACTAAATTTGGTGCTTAAGGCTGTATTAAACACTGAATGATAAACTTTTTTTTTAAGTACCACTATATTCGATATAGAAAAAGTGGGCGTGGCTTTTGTCCGATTTCTTTGATTTTTAAATAGTTACCAGAGTTAAAAAAATTTCATATTTTAAATTTTTCCAAGCTCTGGTGTGCACAAATAATCGTTGGTACTCCACAAAACCCCAACAGACGACCTGCTCCATTTCACTGCTGTTCATTTCCTACAGGGTATACTATTATTTTCATACGTCACGTAGTTGCTGTTTAAGAAGCAAGAATCGAAGCGTGACATACGTTGCGCTAATATGTGCGAATTCGTCGAAAGGAAATGGAATAGCTGAGCTGTCATGACAAACACAGCGTAGTTGAACGGAATCAAGTTTATTGTGCCTGTTACTCAGAAATTCGATTATTGATCAAACAATGAAATGCGGAAGTATTGGTGCTTGTTTACATTTGCATAGACTTACGCGCAAATATTTGCATCTTAAATTAGACTGGGGGTATTCACGAAGTGTGGCGAAGGTGCATGTATGGCGTAGATAGTACTGTTGTTTGTTACAGTTTCGTTAGTTCACTGACTAGGAAGCAGTAGTTGGCCCGATTTCTTGGAAGTACTCGTAACTTCTATGGTGTTCAATTTGTTGGGATCACGGTTGCACTACCATGGGTGACAAGATATAGTATGGGTTAAAGTTTATTTTGGAAACAAAAATATCTATACTCCGTGGAAATATATCGATTACTTTCCTTTTCGATAATTATAGCTTTGATTTTTCTAAAGCTAATTTCTTAAATCGAATTTATATAGATCTTGGAGATACTAATATGCGATAACATATCGATACTTTTCCTTCTCGATATCTATTTTTAAACGATGGTTTTACGAATAATGCTTATTTTGATTTTGTGGACACGAATAGTGATATTACATGAAAATATATCGATACTTTTCCAATCGTATTCGTTAAGATATCGATATTTTTCTATCTCGATAACGATAGTTTAAATTTTTATGCCGAAAGTATTTCGAATCGAGCTTATTATGATGACGTGGGCGCTCATACCCGATAGAATAATTATGTATATCGATATTTTTCCCGCTAGATATCGATAGTTTTGATTTTTTTGACGATATTTTTAAGAATCAAGTTTATTCTGATTTTTGAACACGAAAAAATATCGATAATTTTTTTCACATATTCGATAACATATCGCTATTTTTCTATCTCGATAACGACAGTTGAATTTTTTTGTGAATAACGACGATATTTTTACAAATAAAGTTAATTTCGATATTGCAGAAACGAATATCGATTTCATATGAAAACATATCGATAACTCTTCCACTCATATTCGATAACATATCGATATTTTTTTATCTCTCTATAACTTCGATTTTCGGATTGTGTCTACTTTTTTTACTTTAAAAGTCTTTTCTTAGCAACATTTTTATTCCATATTTTCAGAATCGATTATTTTTCATTCGAAGCTATTCGCTAACTTATATGAATAAGGCCTAAGTAACTGTGTAAATAATCGATTTGTGTATGAAATCTTCCTTGCATGATTGACTACCCTAGTTACAAGTATTATGCTTGTTTGGCATGAAGTCCAATACAAAAATTCCTTCACGCCGTTAATGTGCCTATTTTTGCGAAAGCGAAGTCTTCATTGCCAATCGCATTCCGAGCATTTAAATCAGTACGAACTCAGCACGTGCCGTGAGCGGTGGTGACAACACTTTTTTTGGTGGTTTAACCAAAAAAAATTTGATTGTCACAAACTTAACGGCAAACACAAAAACACTAAATAAAACGAAAACAATTAAATAACGGAAACGATAGTTTGAAGAAAACGAAGAAGTTGATGGCGAAGCACAGCTGGGCATAAAACGTGCGAAAAGCTAAAGTGGGACAGAACTGACAAACCACAAAGGTTATACAAAGCCAATTTAAAAGTTACGCAACATGCCCATACATTGGGATTGGGATTTTGATTGGGACTGGGATTGGCCACGCGATCATTTCGGCCACTGGCCAGCTGCACGTTTATGGCCCTTTGATAGTTTCAGCTATCATGCACGTTGTCCGACGTCACGTCGTTGGAAATACGCATTTGCACATCATGATTACGATGTGGGTTTGTGTGCGCGCGATTGGCATATGCACCACATGACGGACGATGGTGGTCCGTGGTGTTATCGTTCGTGTTTGGCCAGTCGTGTTTGTATTGAGACAGGCGATGAACCGGATAGCAATGGTAAGGGTACCTTCAAGGTCATCATTGATGTACATCACTTTCGTGATGATGAGTTGGTTGTGAAGGTGCGCAACAATGACACCATCGTGCTGATGGGTAAACAGAAAGATGAACGCGCCGAGAAGAGCACATTTTGCATAACTCGTGAGTTCACACGAAAATATAAACTGCCGCGCAATTATGATGCTACTTTAGCCAAAGCTACGCGCTCTACCGATGGTATATTAACAATTATAGTGCCAGCGCCACCGCCCCTCGATGATGTCGAACGTTTGGTGGATGTTGAATCGACGGGCGCATATTTTGGTGCAACCGTGAAGAGTGGAGCTGAAGAGAGTAATGCCAAGGCGATTGAGAATGGTGCAGCTAAGAGCGATGAAGAAGAAGTGGATGAGGGAAAGGAAGCGTCGGCGGAAAAGACGAAGAAAGCGCGTTTCGATACAACGAGTGAAACAAAATGAGATCAACTGCGCTTGGAGAGCTGCAAAAAATGGTGCTGGAAATTTAAGAAATGCTTGCAGCGAGTGTGGCTTAAAAACGTCAAAAATAAACATCAAAAAATCTGAAGAAAAGTTCTTTGCAAAGGCTTACAGAAGCGAGTTGTGCATGAAATGTCAATTTGCAGTTACATTTCAGAGTTGGGCACAATGCACCAACATGTTTTTTGAGCGAAAACTAAAAATTTGACGTTAGCGCAAAATGTTTGTACTAGCCATAAATTCTTAGTTTTAGTGGAAAGAAGTTTTGTGCATTGTGCCCATCTCTGTTTCAAAAAAAATAAAAATATATATAAAATAATAAAAAGTTTAAAAAATGTTAGCAAAAATATTAGCTCTCACGTAGCACCGTGTTCTCTAGCTATTTATAAAGTGAAAAAATAGAATGTACTTAGTGCACTTAAAGAGCTTGTACACTTAGAAAAATAGTAAAAAAAAAAAAAAAATTTGAAAAAAAAAATTTAAAAAAAAAAAAAAAAAATATTTTATTTACATAAAAGTGCTATATTTAACGGGAATACAATGTTGCTATAAAATACTTAATGATGTCTTAGTTTCTAATAAAAAAAATATACAAAATGGTCTCTCTTAAAAAAATATTAAGTGTTAATAATATATGTTTTGATCGTAAAAAAATTTTAATAAAAAACACAAAATTTTGGCGCATGAGTAGCTGTACTCTGCCCAAAAGGAAAGCCTTCGGTGTTTTTATTGTTGTAAAAAAAAATAAAAATAAAAATTGTAAAATTTTTAGAATTTTTTTTTATTTTTTATTTTTTTTTGCTTTCTTGAGGATGGAGATATGCGTTTCAATTTAAAAAATACCTTCAACTCAACAAAAAAAAATATTGAATAACTTTAACAAGTTTTGCCACCAATGATCATACATATATCCTCCATTTTGCTTCTGCCACCCTCACCTTACTTAACCAAATTCAAAAAAAAAAAAATTAAATAAAACAAAAAAAAAAATATATATTACCCACTTGTGCTAGTTATTGCTGCATATGTGCTCCATATAAAATTTATTTGAACAACTTGCTACCAACTCTCTTTGGTTGAAAGAAAAAATCTGAGTTATGTTTCACCACAACTCCAATCTATTCGCCCAGTTCCTTGAACTCCTTGACCCACTTTCCCCTTTTTACGCCTCATAAAGTGGTAAAGTATTGGAATTTTGTAGTGCATGTGTAGAGGAATAAAATGCGAAAAATTATAAATCAATGCCGTAATTGATACGCAAGTAAGGAACTACCAGCAAATGCGCTAGCGAGCACAATCCCGAGAAGGAAAAAAGGTATCGAGCAAAATAATAACAAAACTATACAGGGCAACTTGCTGGTCGTTACTGTTAAAGAATTTGGTTATTAACGTAGAAGTGCAAGTTTGAATTCTATGCAAAAATCTAATAAATTTTTTTTTTCTTTTGTGTTAAAAAATATTAAATTGTGGTTTTCTTAAAAAGATTTTTTTTTATTTAATAATTTTTTTATATAACTATATTTGCGGTGGTTTCCGTAAAAAAAAATTGAAAAAAGTTAAAACAAATTTTTTTTTTTAAATTTCAAAAAATGAAAAAAATTTTATTTTAAATTCTATCTATTTTTCGGTTATCTTAATTTTTTTAAATTTTAAATAATTAAAAAAAATTATTTTTCTTTATTGTTAAAAAAAATTGTTAATTGGTGTCCCTAAATTTTTTTTTTAAATTAAAAATTTCTTTTTTTGTTCTCATTATATTTTCGGTGATTTTCTTTAAAAAAATTTTAAAACAAAAATTTTTTTTTTAATTTAAAAAAAAAGTATTTCTAGCTATTTTTCAGTTTGATCAACAAATTTTTTTTCTTTTAATTTTTTTTTTTAGTTCTAACTATGTATTTTCGGTGGTTATCTTAAAAAAAAAAAATCAAATTTTAATTAATAAAAATTTTTTTTTCTAAATTCCAACTATTTTTCGGTTTTGTGATATTTAGAAGCTTTATAGAGCACTTTCAGAATAAGAACTTTTTGAGTTCCAATTTTTTTTCGGATTTAAAGGTTATAAAAGTCTGTATAGATATTTTTAATATATGTACATACATATGTAACTACTTTAAACCTTGGCAATTTTTTTTTTTAATTTGACTATTTTTATTCAACCTAAACTCTTTATATTAAATTATACCTATTTATTTGTCGGTTTTCTTAATTATTATTTTTTAATTAAAAGTTTTTTTTTTTAATCTAACTATATTTTCGTTAGTTTACATAAAAAAAATTAAAAATTATTTAAAAAATTAAAAAACAATATATTTTAAACTCTGTTTTTCGGCTTTCTGATAAAAGCTACATATAACACTTTCAGAATTAGAACATTTTGAATTCCACGTTTTTTCGGATTTAAATTTCGTATTTTTTTTTTTAATTTGTCTATTTTAGTTCAAAAGAAACTTTCGGAAATTAACGAATACTCTAATTCCGGCACAAATCCCGAAGCTCGAAATTGTAAAAATACAAAATTTGGCAACCCTATGTGTGTGCGCGCCTCAATGATGAGAGAATTGAGCACGAGCTTTGCTGTTCAATCTCAGTAGCAATGTAAAGCCATTCAAGGCGTTAGTTCTTAAGATAAATTACAGTTTTTTATGCGCTTCGTGTTTTATAGCGAGCGCAAATGTTGTTGGACGCTTTTTATTAGATTTTTATTTTAGTTAAAGCAAAGATTTTATGTAATTCCTTAGATTTTCTTTTGATATGCATTAAATTACCCATTTAAGTTGAGTTGACTACATATTTAAATATTCATACACACATTTGTATGTACATTAGGGTGTTTAGTTTGTATGTAAATTTTTTTGATGTCTCTATAATATAAATTTTTTTCTTTCCCAAGCAAGTTTTTTTTATCTTAAATAAAATATGGTTCTTCTTAACAGAAATTTTTTTTTTTTTTTTTTGTTGAAATGTATCTCGTATCCTTAAACTCAGTTGAAAATACCAATTTTTCGGAAATCGGCATCCCTACTGAAATTCGATTTTTACTTACGTAAGTCAACCCTGAGCATTATCTGAATTATCTCCTAAGTACCCTTGAGATTTCACATTCGAAACATCCCTAATACAAATACCCACATTGATCGATTTGCTACTTTTTTTTCGAATTTTATGAACTTTTTATGTTTCTGTTTATTGATGCGCTATGATCCCAGCAACAAACGTCGTAAAAAGCAAATTGAACAGTGGTGCCCACGCTTTGGTCGTTGGAAGTGTTTGGTTGGTGGTGCATGACATTTACAAATGTTGGTTAAGTGAAAAATCAAATAATAATAAGAAGTTACCAAAATCAATACGAAGTCTTAGGAAATGCGCAGTTTTAACAATTTTGAGCCTGAGAGATGTTGGTGTGAGAAGAGTAGGTCCAATGGAACAGGAAAAATATGCATGCATGTCAAGTGTTTTTGTATGGTTGGATTCAGTTTGGATAAGTAAGAGTTTAATCTATATATAATAGCCAGCGCGAGGTTGTGCTAGCATGACCCTAGTCTCGTATGACTGGGTTTCAACGGGTCGATAATTTTTCTTTTACATTTTTTTCTGGGATCAATACTTGGTAAGGATATTTGTCCACTAAGAAATATTCTCGTTAGAAATTTCTTAACAAAAATAGGACTATGAAAGCTCTCATCTCTGAAGAGTCTTTCAAGGGTCGATAATTCTTGAGCCTAATAAAATGAGCTTTTCCCTTAATTTTTGGAAATTTGAACACCACGACCATGCCTGCCGCAAGAGATCGCTTTGATTCACGACTTGAAAGTGTCCACAACTATACAAGCTCTCGCTTCAATTTGAACTTCAGGAATCTATGTGGGGAAGTTACGAAATATTTCGGTTGAAGATCTTGAGCCTTAAATCCTCTTTATTGAAGGTCTTAACAAACAAAGCCCTATTCAGATAACGTTTTCCTTGATACCCAGCAGCAAATTATTCGCTATTAAAAATTCATCCTTTGTGCACCTTCTTGGTGTAATAGTAAAAGCTCGCAACAACTTGGAAAAGCTCTAGCTGAAGTAAGAGACTAACGACTTATTTTTTCTTCGTTCTTTTTCTTTTTTATTTGTTTCTACGTAAAATTCCTAAACATACTAAGAACTGAGAGTTTAAGGAACTCCTCTCAACTCGTGGATAGAACAAGTTGCATTTGTTATAGATTGAGTTAAACGAAATAATTTGAAAGCACGAAAACCAAACCATAACCTCCTGCCTTACACGAAATATTCGCATTAACCTACAATGTATTGTGGCATCATCAACTTAATCCAATACAAATATGATTTAAAATAATAAAATTACGTTCAAAAGAGGCTTTTATACCAATGTGTTCAATTTCCCACGCTGCCAACATGTTGTTGTGTAGCTTGACGCAACTTTGAGCATAATACTCACGTAATGAAAACAAGAATAGATATTGTTAAGGCACTTGTTCTGGCACACCCACGCCCCGCAATTATGGAGCTGATTTTCAAACAAATGTGACAAAGTGTGCAGGGATGCGTAAAACCCATCTCTCGAATTTGTAGCGAATACAGCTCACATAACTTAATTGAATTTTGTGCTATTAATATCATCCTTTTTTATAATACATACTCGTACGCATATGCACTTGGGTATATCGCTCGGGGGTGAAAGGTCTTAATTTGATATTTAATGTAGATTTCATTAAATAAACCATGTGAGGAAAGCACTCATTAATGTCATATTATGTTAAACAAAAACACCTACCAATTATATAAGCGAGTGTATCAACGCGAGAGCGCAGAGAGATAGAGCAAGAGTTATTTTAATCTCGAATGGTGTGTTTGTGTGTATGTTTGTTTGCGAATAACTAAATAATTACTAAATGTAATTGAGTGATTGCTTCACCTCTAAATTGTTGGAAGCGTATAGAAAAATATAGCATACAATATTTTGTTTGTTGTGTAAATATAGTTGTTATTCAAGTGCTTGGCGACGCCTTACACGTCCGTGGCCTTTAACTTCAAATTCACGATTTGTAAAATAAGTTACTTAGTTGATTGGACTGCCAACAGTTTAGCTCATTCGCTTGTATGTTTTGCCAGCTGGCGTCAATTGTAAACGCTAAAGCATCTCTGAGGGGTTTCCGCTTTTCATTAGAAAGGGAGTCCAAAGCTTTAGATAAAAAAATTCTAGGCCTCCCATAAACAGAAATACCCGATATAGCTTATATACAAAGCTCGTCATTTAATTTCCACCAAAGCTTAGCGGAGCTTCTTTTCTACCTCTATGTGGCTGTATGTGAAAAAGCTCAAAAAAGCTCTCATCTGCAAGTATTGCGTTGTTGTTCCTAGCGATCTCTCCTTGAATATCTATAGAAAAAGATTTTGGTTCCCATTGTGGCTGTACGTGAAAAAGCTTACTAAAGCTCTAACTTCCAAGTATTGGGTTGTTGTTCCTCGTGATCGTCCTTGGAATATTCTTTTCTATAGTAGAAGTTTATGGTTTCAATTAAGACCACAGTTGCAAAATTTAATTCTTGTTATAAGAAATTTTTCCTTTAGAATTAAGCGTAGAATTATAAAGAAATAGGAAGCTTTTTCTTATCGGGAAATTTTTTTTGTAAGAAGCTTTTGATATTCATGCTAACTTACAGGGGTTTAATACTAAGAAATATGGGAGATAGTTTTACAGAAATAAGACGATAATAGCTTCGAAATAAATAAGTATCAAAATGAGTAAGGTCTTACTGGATACGAACCTGGTTCTCTAAAACTATCGAGGAACAAAATATAGCTTAAGAGTATTTGTTATGTGAAAAATTGCAAAAAAAGATATTTGAGTTCTTTCAAATTGAACTGGGTAAGCTTAAGAAGAAAGGACTTGAAAACTATTTGGAAAACTTTTACTTCAGCAAAAGCTCTTGCCAAGCTACCGAACACTTGTGAGTACCCCACCACTCACATTTGGGTATCTATATTTTTAATTTTTTATTTTTAATTACACCTTTATCATATACGATCAATTCAACAGTAAAAATAAACAAAGCAGATACATATATTTAAAGGTTACAATTTGCTTATAGCATTTTGCCATTGTATAACGAATCATTAAAACATACAAATTAATGAATGTTCGTCCTTACCTCGTAGCCTTCGATGTGTTAACGCGCGCACCATCCTTGTACCATTGAAATTGCATACGCGATGATCCTTGGGCGGTGCATGAAATTATAAATTCACTGTCTTCACGTATCGCTGATTTTTGATTAATTGTCAGTTCCTATAATGAGAAAGAATATATACTTATTTAAATGTGAATGATTAAAAATATGAGAAATAGTAGAAAATATTGAGTTAGCATTGGTACGAAATTAGAAAAGCTCTCACAGGTTTCAAGGTAGCGATTAGAAAATTGGTTTAGAGATATTCGATATCATGAAAAAATAGGACTTGTCGAAAAAGGGGGCGTGGCACTTCCAACTTAATCTAAATTTTTTAGGCTGAATAACACTAGAAGGGATCAAGTAGGGATTTGGAAATTGGTATAGCGATATACGAATTCAATATCATACTCACTAGAAAAAGTGTGAGTTATCGAAGAAAGGGGCGTGGTGAATACTACAAAAACTTAACTTTTCAGCCTGAAAAGCTCTAAAAGGGTTCATGGTATTGATCTGAAATATGATATGTAGATATTCGATATGAATACCATACGCTCGGGAAAAAAATTGAAGTTACCGCACAAGGGGGCGTGGCACCTCCCATAAAAATTTTACTTTTCAGGCTAATAGCTCTAAAGTGCTTTTTGGTAAGCACCCGAAAATTGGTGTGGAGATATTTAATATCAATACTAAAATTAGGGGTGAAAAGTGGGAGCTTTCGGAAAAAGGGGGCGTGTCAGCTACCATACAAATTTAACCTTATAGACCGTGTATAAATAAACGTGATTAAGGTAGTGGCTTCAAACTCTTTATGGAGATTGACGAATATCTACGCATATACCCGAATATAATACGCATAGAAAAAAATGCGAATTTTCAGAAAGGGGGCATGGCTGCTCCCACATAAACTTGATCTCTTGAATACCATCGATCGATTTTGATAAAAAAAATTTTCCAATAGACGATAAAGAAGAATACATTTTTTTCCAAAAATTAAAGATATCTATCAAATAATACCATTATTGATTAAAAATAAATTCTCATAATTTTTGTGATCCCTTTCAGAAATGCTCACCCAATTGGTTTTCAAAGGCTGCTTAGACAAAATTGCGATTATTTTTTTGAATGTGCCAACGCTTGATTGATCGATCACACTGTCAACAATTGTTGTGAGAAGAAACAACAAGCAAAAACAATGCAATATTAACGAACAAGTAATCGCAATTATATAGCAGCTGATTACGAGCAATGTACGGTCAGCTTAAGCGAGTCTATTGTTCATAGATAATACAGCAATAATTATTATTTTCACACGCTACTGATGCATGTAAACACAATGGAGGTGGAGGATATTTAATAATTATTTGCATATTTTTTTCTTTTATAACGCTGATTATGAAGGTGTGAATTTATGTACAGCCAGGTTGTTACGAGTATAAATTAAAAAAGCTTTTCTATACCATTTTATTACACCGTGGCATATTGCAGCGAGATTTTTGAATGTATAATAAAAAAAAATTTAGTTGTTGTTTTTGTTATTATAAACAAAAAATAAATTGATTTAGAATGTAGTGCGGCAATGAATTCAAATTCACAGAATTTTGCATGAGTTGTAGAAATTGTGAAGCGCCTTAAAGTATGCAGTAGTTTTTCAAGTAATTTCTTTGCTGAAATCAAAAGCATACAAAGATTGCTGGCAGCATCTTATAATTTATTTCAACGCATATTAATAGTGCACTTAATCAGTCTACTCTCTTTGCAGTCTACTCTATACTTTTATTAGCAAAACGAGCTAATTAACCCACTGTGCTAAACATTTAAATTGTTGCATACTTTTGTGCGCATTATGCCCCTATATTAAATTTTTATTTTCATTTTGTTATGTTTCTTTTTTAATGCAAATGGGAATTTTTTAATTAAAAGTGTTGAGTGACAGTGTTAAAATAAAAATGTATAAAAAAAAATTCCAATGTGTCTGAGTTCATAAACACTGCATGTCTGTCACAGCTTTTAAGCTTGAAGCTTTTGATATAACATTGTATCGTTATAATATAATATACTTTTGTGTATTATAATTAATTAAATTGATGATATTTTATAAGTATTCGGGAATATTGGCATAGTGAGCGCAAGTGCTTGAGGTTATGTGCGCATGAGTGAGTGATTGTTAAATGATTTTTTATAGCTCGCAAATATCATTTAAAATGGTTGGCCCACTTTTAAAAGGCGAAATTAATTAACACTTAATATCGCACATGAATGGTGTAAGTCTATATACATTCTTCTTCTGAATTTAAATTTTATAGAATTTAATGCAATTTAAGCCTGCGAGCAGTGTGGAGCACAGTGCACTAAATGCTTAGACAGGTTAAATTTGAAGAAAAAAAATACAAAAAAAAAATATAAAAAATAAAAAAATACAACAAAAATAAAAGCTAAAAACACAAACAAAAAATAAAAAATTTAAAAAATAAAGAAACAGAAAACAATGGAAAAAAAAAAATAAAAACACAAAAGACGTATAAAAAAAGTATGTATAAATAAAAAAAAAAAAAAAAAAATTAAAACTAAAAAAAAACAGAAAAAAAAAAATTTAAAATTAAAAATAAAGAAAGAAATAGAAAACAAATGGAAAAAAATAAAAACAAAAAAATTATATATAAATAAAAAATTATAAAAAGAAAATAAAAATAAAATAAAAAATAAAAAAAATATAAATAAATTAAATAAAAATAAAGAAATAAGAACCTTAATAAAAAATAAAAATATAAAAAAACAAAGAAAGAAATAGAAAATAATTAAAAAGAAATAAGAAGAAAGCAAAAAAATTAAATAAATTAAAAGAAAATAAAAACAAAAAAGAGGTATAAAAATTATTAAAAACAGAACATAAAAATAAAAAATTATAAAACAAAAAATTTAAAAAAAGTTAATATACAAAAAAACAAAAAAGAAAAAACTTATTTTGATTAATTTTGATTATTTTTAATAATCGTGGAAAATATTTATTTATTTTTTTATTTTTTTAAGTAAATGGAAAATAATCATAAAAAATTTAAAATAATCATAGAAAATTTAAAATGATGATAGAAAAGAATTAAATGTCATTCAAGCTGGTTGTCATCACAATTAGTAATCATTACTTAATAGTTATGATTGAAAGTGATTAGAGCAAAGAAAATTACTCAGCAAAAAAATAAATCTGCCTGCTCCCTCTACAAAACAAATAAATTTCAACCAAAACTACATACTACAAACACACTCACCAACAAATTTAACGGTGGGTTCTCATCGAACAAATGATAGTTCGATACTAATGTAATATTTCCAATGCGTCCACGTTCCACCATACGCGTGATAGCCTCACGTATGCGATTCGAATCACCTTTTATGCCAAAGAAATGAAATGTAATGTCCAAACGATCGGTGCTATTTGATATCAATTCCAAATCGCTGATTTTGGTGATATTGAAATTTCGTAGAACACGCATGAGCTGGAATGGAAAGAAGAGAAGATATATAATTTTGTGTTATTTTTTTTTTATTTAAATTTAGTTTTTGCCTTCAGTCTTCTAAAGGTTATGACCAGACTTGTTAGTGCTTGTGGTCTATCTAAGTACCTAAATAAATTTAAATGATCCGTAGTAAGATTGTGGCATCTCTGCTGTATCCTAAAGTTAGTGAGAGCCACTTAAGTCTAATGGTTCAGTTATGCTTACATAGCAGGGCATAGCATACCAATACACAGCAGGTAAAAGAAAATTTTGATTATACTTTGCACAACGCACAGCCCTTCAAAATCAGATGTTCGCGAAACATACAGAATTTCATGGGCTCGCACACATTCTATCAGCTTTTCTTCTTCCATTACAACTTTTTTCTTTTTTTTTTTTTGGTAAAATTTATAGTAATAATAATTAATTTTCCCGGTGTTTTAATCGCCTTGTGTCAAAACTGAAATTTAAAAGCAAAAGTTTTGACAGTAGGTATGTTAAGTTACACAGAGATCAAACTTCAGCAGACTTCTATACCATGCGTTGTATAATCGAATACATACATGCAAAACCAATTCAACAGATATCGAAAATGACAGAACCCATGCAATGTATTGCTTTGCTATGCAAGCATAACTGAACCATAAGTTGAGACCCACCCAGGTGAAAGTCTCTGAGCATAAAGGTTAAATGCTGTTCTTATCTTAATTTTGATCACAATCACTATCAACCTCTTACTCGTATTTGAAAGATATTTTACTGTCGGCAAGCTTTGAAAGTCAGCAGCTGAATTATATTATTACTAGTTGACTGCCATTCAAGCTGCCCCGTTTAGTTTGGTTTTGTCTTTTCCGTTTTAAATCTTTTAAAACACCCTTCAGACTCAGCAAACGTATCGACCTTGCAAGAATAATGATCTGAACTTTGCCACATAAATTACATGAAACTTTCCTTAAACATACTTTTAAGCTTAAAATTTGATATTAAATTTTATGTACGATGTGGTTGGTATATAATAAAATTGTCTGGGGATATACATATGTACGTGTATGTGTTTAAAAGTGTATCTTTCTTCTTTGAAGATACTCAAATATTTGATTTAAATTTTTAATTTGTTTTGGTTCGAGCACTTTTACTTTTCGGTTGTTAAATTTACTAATCCCTTTGCGTCACAGGAAATTAAGGTTGATTAAAAATTGAAGAAAATAGCACTGTAGAGTGTTGAAGACACACACACACATACATAAATAAGCAGGTAGACAAGTTAAAGGTAAAAAGCACCCAAAGGGGCACAAGTGATGCGCCGCCAAAAGGTGTGAACTGATTGTGCTTGATGATGTCGCTTTCTCAGCATTTTACTCTCTTTCATCTCACAATCAGTTAGTCAAAGTGTCAAGTTAAGCAGGAATTGTTTTAAGTTACCTTAACTACCCTCTTTGGCTAAAGTTTATTCTTGAGACTCGTAGTGAAGTTTTAATTTTATTGCGAAGTTCTCTGTCAAATAATTTCTTTTTAGTCAAAACCATTTTTTGTTGTAATATTATTTCCTATTGGGTACACGATTTCCATTTATGCGTTCAAGTGGAGCATAAAAAAAAAATAATAGGATTAAACGAAAATGTTAAAATGTGAAAATCCGTGCTAGATGCGGGTGAAACGCACGTTTGTATGTGAATATGTATGACAGTAGTAAAAAATTTGGCAACTTTCAAACCCAAACGATTTTTATTTTTTCTTTTTGCAAACAAAATAGTTTTAGCCATTAGCCAACAATGTGCCAAACGCTTGCTCAAAAGGAAAAAGTTGAAGAAAAAAATAAACAAAATAAATAAATTTTAGGAACTCATCATTAGACATGCATATATAAACAGCTGACTAAAGCCACAAACACTGCCGCAGTTGCGGGTATAAATTGTGCTACTGATCCTCCTGGAAAAAACTCGAAGCCTTGAATTTTCAAAACAAAATTACACTTACAAGCACCAAATTTCTATTGAAAGGAGCTGGGATTGTGTATTAAATAAATGAACTGCGAAATTGGTTTTGCCTATTTCTAGGAAGTTGCCATTAAAAAAATTGCTACTTATACATTAAATATTAAATAAATGCGCTAGAAATTTCAATGCTCCTAAATAAAAAAAGCAACGTTGAAATATGTGACAAATTTTAAGTTGAGCTTAAAGCTCTAAATTGCTAAAGATTGCAAAAAATTTTATACAGCAGTTTTCTAGTGATGCGGGTACAAACATATATTTATATAGACAGACAGGCTATCAAGAATTCTAAGAACTGTTGAATTGGCTGAATTGATTTCAATAAAAATTCTTTCCCTCTGGAAACTAGAAAAACTGGCACGGCTTTGCTGAACTTATATTAGATTGAGTTTCACATTAATGAGTATATCTCCGAAACCAATTGAGATATATACATAACTTAATCACATCACTTATTAATGCTGTACTCATTAATACCTTTCGTTTGATACCCCTTTTGGGTCACACTGGTACACAAATTGGGCGATAACTCGGAAAGTGGTTGAGTTATGGAGATAAGTGAAAGCTTAAACTTTAAGTCAAATATTTAGTAATACCGCGATGAAAGCTGAACTGAATTCTATTAACAAGTTTTTGATTGATGTGCGAACAAATGCACAGCCAGGCTGACAAAAACCCAAAAATCATTGCTTTGAATTTTTTGGAGTCAATGATGATCCCTACTATTAAAGGTTTGGAAAATCGTAAGTTAATCAAAACTCGAAAGTAAAATTTTTTCCCAGAAATAGGCGTGGCATTACTGTTTTTATTAAATGAAAATAAGTAAGCTCCACAGCCAATTTTTAAATCCTGTACCAAGTACCTAAACATTGAACTGATGGTGTATTATGTGGCATGTCATAATATCTCACAACTGGGTATAAAATATACAGTTCCAACAGAATGGGAAAGCAATATAACTCAAAAGAGTTTATAAAAAAATTTGGTGACGTGCCATAATGTCAATGGAATTAATGTCACTGGCATTAAAGTCGCTTTTACAAAAAGAATTATTATGAGAATTAACGTCATTAATTTTAATTTGGGCTGTTGAAATGTGAATTAATGTCAGTGACATTATTTCCATTGACATTATGACACCGCAGCAAAAAATTTTAAGTTAGCCCATTTTAAGAAAAATTCGGCGTTTTTCAAAAATATTTTCAAAGTAGGCGATTTTGCACTACTAATTCTAAACTCAAGTTAGCCAAGATTTTTTCATTCGATATGTCGGCCCACCCTAATATATTCACTTTACTCTTAAAATTTCACATTCAACAAAAGGAAAAGAAAAATATCTCAATGTCACACTCTTCATTGCCTTTTCAACTTTCAACCCGCAAATGTTGCAGCAAATTTTCCTTTTCCAAACGATTGAGCAAACGAGAATATCAAAAAAGGTATAAATTAAGATAACTTATGTTTTGGTTTTCACAGGATATAAATTGTAAACACTTGCGATTACGACAAAGGTATCATCTTTTTTCATGATTAAACATGTCAAGCTAAATTAACTTTAACGGAAATGAAAAATTGCACGCAAGAATGCTTTCTGCACAAATCTGAAAACAACCAAAAGATACAAAGTAAAAGAAAAAGAAAGAAAGCAAAAAATAAACTTGAGAAACTTTAAAATATTGAACTCATTTGAGCAGCTGGCACAAGCAAAACAAAAAGCAAAATACACCCATGGGATATATAAAATATATTCACACAACGCACGCACAGCGCTCCCTACCCTCAGTTTCAAGCAGTGGAATATTAGCTTTTTCAGCTTTCTCACAAACAAAAGCTCGCATGTTGTCAACACAATTTCCCCTTTGTCACGTTCTATTCATTTTCAGCTAAATGAAGGTAAACCTTTAACGATCATCTATAATCATTTGCATAAGGAGATAACATCGCTATCGGGGGTAATGGCTCAAGGACGATGCCGGGTTGACGTGTGGCGTGAGTATGCGGCATTTTGTAAATGAGTTTAATTCCTGCGTATAAACAAAGCAACGCAATGGAAGGATATTAAATGTATGTATTTGCATATACAAATATAAATGTGGAAATATATACATAAGACTGTACTAAAAAAAAGAGATTTCATTCAACATTATATTTATATTATTTTGCTGGTTTAGGGATTCCGGTTCGCAAGATAGAGGCGGATCTTTTAGATGAATAAATATTTTTGAATAAAGTTCGTGGTTTGGCTCTAACCTTAACAGAATGAAAATAAATCACAGATGGTTCAGCCCTAGCCTCAAAAAAAAAAAAAAACGAAAATAAATCACAGAAGTTTCGGGCTTAACCTCAAAAAACGGAAACAAGTCACAGAAAATTCGGCCCTAACTTCAACAAATATAAAAAATAAATTTCAAAAGTTTCGGTCTTAAAATCAAAAAAAAAAAAAAAAAAAAAAAAAATCGCTGAAGTTTCGGCCTTAACCTCAAAATACGAAAATAAAACACGGGAGGCTTGGCCCTAACCACAAGAAACGAAAATCACAGAAGCCTTTTTGTGTTTAGGGTCGAGCCTCAAAATGTTATTAGATTCAGATTCATCTTTTGAAAATCATTAAATATCTGATTTTTTTATAATTTTTACCAAAGCTTTGAAATTTTTTAAAGCGAAGTGACGTTACATAGTCACAAAAAAAATGTAAGCGGATCTTTGAATTCAATAATTGTTTTTCAATAAAATTTTCCATCAGAACCTAACCTCAAAAAACAAAAAAAAAAAAAAAATACAGGTGTTTTGGCCCTGACCCCAAAAATCGAAAATAAATCACATGAGTTTTTTGAGGTTAAATTCGAACCTCAAAATGTTATTATATTGAACCAAAGCTTTGAAAAAAAAAAATGAAGAAAATTTTCAAACACAACGTTTTTCTGGCATATAAAATTTTCTACAGAACTTATCTTTAGAGCAAAAATTAGGTCAGTGCTATAAATTCTAAGCTAGCCAGGATATATCTTTATAAATTAGCATTCAGGTCAGAAACTTTAACAATATCTTTTTTGTTGCTATTTGGAAAACAGTAACTACACAATTTCAAGAAAACAAAAAAAATAATAATAATTTTTTCGTCCCGGTCTAATATATGTACGTAAGCCTAGAGAAACTGATAAAATATGAATGTTTATTCAGAAGGTAATTATTAAATATATATCTAAGGACTCGCTTTATAAAATATCAAGATGGTGATAAAGGTCAAGTCGTTGGCAAATTAAATAGAGAAATTTAAAGGTGAAGATTTTTTCGAAGAAAGGAATACCAAGAGTAAAAGTTAAGGATACTCTGGTCAATTCATAAGAAAGACGGTCTGGTTAGTATCGTCAAGAAAGTTTTGTCTGGCATATTGTTTGAAAAATGTCATTGTACATAAGCTGATTGCAAACTTATCAGTGCGGATGGTAGGTCTACTATAGATCACATCTCCGAGATCCATTCAATACTTAAAACGATTATTGATAAGAGAATCTAAAAAGATGTTCAGTTTTTTTCACTCAAATTAAACTTTTTCTTTTGGCAACCAATACGCTTTGTATATGATATGAAGGCGACCAGTCTTGGCTTGTGATACTCCCATATAGGATACCTCTACACTTACATATCGAATACAAATAACTTTTAACAATTTCTTATAACTTACCAAACGTTGTCCTAAGGCTATTAAGTGCATCAACTAAAATATTCTACTTATTTCCCTAGCTTAAGCATAATTACCACGAATTTCTACTTATCCATTCACTCTTACAAAATCTTCAAAAAATGCTGAAAGCTCTTAATTATTGCTTGAATAATTACTTCGTGATTAAGTTGACGTGCCATCTCGCCACACTTCAAATCACCTGAAAATCCTTTGCATTTCTTCGTCTACTTAACACTGACAGTTTGCTGTGTTGATTTCATTTTTTTTATTATTCATTTTTATGTTTTCACTCCTTTTGCCAACACTTTTCCATGTCGCTGATTCACCTGACGCTTCGTTCGGTTGCAGCACAATTTCTTACGTTGAAAGCTTTTTTTTTATTTTCTGGATTTTTCTTTTATGTGGCAAGCAGCGTGTATTAAATTCAGCAGTCAAATGAAAAATTGCGGTTTTTATGAAGCGCAACAACGTGATGTGATTTTGCGCAAACACAACAACAACAGTAACATGTGAATGCATGTGTGCTTCAGCAATGTGTGTTCGTATTTAATCTCATATAAGATTTAGTTATTTTCTAAGAGTAATTTCATGCTTGATAAATAGCTTAGACAGACGACACGTTAATGCGGATTAACAAAATCTGATTAGGTTTTTAGCTTAGCTGCTTGAATTTTAGATGATTTGGCAAGCTTTTATTGTTTTGAATCACATTGAAAATTATTTCAGTTCTATGCAATGCCATGAGTACGTGGAAAAGTTGTTCGAGTAATTTTGCGTCTCTTAACATAAGCGAAATTCACAATTACGGCTCAAGCAGACCTGTTAAATAATGATTAATAATCAAATTAAAATTTTTATTATTTTTTTTAGTAATTTATTAATTATCGCAATCGAACATTTTTCGAATAATTAATCGATTAGGATTAAAATTTGTGTTCGATTTATTAGGATTAATGAGAATTTATTTTGTGTTCAAATTTAATCCTAGGATTAATCAAATTAATAAAATTAGATTAAAGCATTTGATTAATTGCGCTTAAAAAGGATTAATAACGACTTTCTATAGACTCGATTAAATTAGCAAAATTTATTCAATGGTTGTGGTGGACCAAATAGCGGACAACGTCATCATTGGAGAGAGGATGGACTAAGAGTATTTGACTTTTTTGATGGCTTTTTGAGGCTCTGTAGCAAATAAAGGCATTCATTTCATGGCTGTGAACACGACACCTGACCTCGTGTTAAGGAGGAAACTGCATCATTTTACAATAAAACGCTCTCAAAAGCACAATCACATACACCCCATAGTTAATTTAAATTAAAGCTAACTTCTGTCTCCACCTTTTTGTTCGTGTTTTCCTTGTGATAGACGAGTAATTAAAAGTGTCTTGTATTTATACCGTTGTTACTCATTAAAGTGAGGATGTGTTTATTTGTGTGTGTGTGTGTCTATTTGCTTCCATGTTAGATATCGCTGTTTATGGCAGTAATTGGTTATTTATTAACTCAGCTTTTATCGCATGCGCTCTAAGCTTTGGAAAAGTATTGGTTTGAGTAGTTAATTGAAAGTGTTGTTGTGGATTTGTTGTTGGTTCATTGCCACCTAATCTCATTCTTGCCAACATACATAAGTAGATACTTAAGTGCTCAACTAAATAAACATATCAAAAAATAGATGGGAAGTTAAACAAGCAACTGGTCAATGGGAGGCAACAAGTTAAATACTTAGTAGGGTACATTGACTTTTGGTTGCTTAATTGTAGATAAGGTGGGGGTGGTGAAGGAAGGTGAAAGTATGATTGAGTATGAAACATGGTGAGTGAAGTAAACTCAGTTCAATGGTCGTGTTTGTATTTTAAAAGGAATACAATTTCATTAAACTAACATGTTTTCAGCTGCGGTTCATGTGGTTAAGGTCCTCTCAATGATGATGAGGAGCTGCTAAGTTGGTGGTAGAAATAGCGTTGGTACTGAGAAACAAATAGAAGAACTGTGAAATTTTGTCTGGATTGTTTTATTTCAGAGTCGGATCCAGGATTTAGGAAAGTTTGAGAGGGGTAAAAATTTTGTGTGCAATATTGAGGAAAAATATTAATTTTTGGATTCAGAAGGGGGAGGAGGAGGCTGTTGGACCCGAACACTTCGGGGATTCGTCTTTGATACATCGTGAGTCCAAGACATTCAGCTTAGCTTTTGTTTTATTGGGTCTGTGTAGCGGCTAAGTGGGCCAGTGAACCTTGCTTATTATAGACTAAGCACTAACAGTTTTTAAGTTTATGAAAGTCAAACAAATAGGAAGCATTTGTGGGCATGTCACCGCCCACTTTTCTAAAGTTGTATATATCTTGACAAATAATACATGAAATTGTAATAGCTGGCTGTCTGTATACTGCAGTTATTTCTGAAAACCCTAGAGAATCCAAAGCAATAGTTTTTACATATTTTTTGTGCGTCTGTATAAAAGTTTGAACGCGTATAACTCAGAATTTTCTGTTTAAAATCGAATGCAAATTTTACAATTATTTTACTTAATGTCTAGCTTAGAATATGAGTTACCTTACATTTCGATAAAACAACCGCTTCCCGATATAATGACCAATATATGGACCAGGGTGACCTAAAATTTGTTGTTACAATATGGGTATCAAATGAAAGGTAGTAATGAGTGCTGCAAAAAGTTTTGTATTTAAATTCTGTAACTCAACTGGTTTGGGAGTTATAAGCGATTTAAGTCAGACTTAGTTTAGATAAGTTCTGAGACGAAGCGAAGCGTTTACGGGTTAGCTAAGTAGATAGTTAGCTCTTTCATAGAAATGATTTGAATCTAAGCTTAAGCGCAAATTCACAAACTCTTGGATATTTCAAAAACGTGTTGAGAGTTTTGAAATTATTTTTGAGTATGAAAATCTGTAGCCTATTGAGTTGTAGCCTCACAAAGTGCAAGTTGAAAGCTCTTTTAAATTTATTTGATTTTTTTTAAATTTTTTTTTCTAAATTTCATATTTCACATTTCAATAAATTGATAATTTTTTCCACACATTTTTAATAACTATGACATTTTGAAGATTTATCGCTTAGGGCGTGGCATTGCCCACTTTTTTAAAAATCAAAAAAAACAAGTATCTTATTTTTTTACTTGAAAGCTTTGCAAGCTTTCATCAAGTTTGGTAAAGTTGACGAAGATTTTACTGCACTCAAATATCTAGAGCATTCAATTTATAACCTAAAATACTGAACGTTATTCTTTAGTCCAATGACCCAACAACTAATATTTTACTGTTTTAACATTTTTCATTTTTTTCCGCCACTTTCGCTTAGATAATTTTTCTTACAATGAAACTGTTTTACTTTTTCCACGAGAATGTTAGTTCTTTAGTCTTATTTACTCGCATTAAGCTCGCTGCGCTTTATACACAAATATACACACATACATATATAGCTATATATGTATATATCTGCACTTAAATATATATATCTTCTTCCTCTTTTCTACATTGTAATAATTAATGATGCTAATTGGTGTACTGCATGGAACCGCATGAGTGTTGTTGTTTCGCAATTCGCTGTTGCTAATGTTTGGTTGCTACCGCCAAAAGCTGCTTGTGATTATTATGGTTGTGGCAAAACGATGATGACGTTGTTGGTGGGGCAGAAGTGGTGAGAACAATATTAAACACTACAATGCTAGCATGTTATACTTTGGGGGATATAAGTCAAACCAAATGGCACATAAACTCTGAGAAGTGGTGAACCGCAGCCAATGTCACTCAGTCGTGGTAAGTGGTGGTGGTGAGAAGCGTATAATGGTGATAATGAAAATGTTGCACTTGCAACAACAACAAATATAGCGTGTGCTGCGGTCGAAATTAACTGTTGAAATAGCAGTAAAATTATATCGGTTTATTGCAATTTAATGATGAAGATGACGAAAAGTGAAAAGTAATATAATGCGGATAAGCGTGGTGAGTGGCGGAAAAAGTGTGAGGGAGTGTGTAGCAGTAGCGTTTTGTTGTTGTAAAATGTGTTTATGTAGTGGCCAAGTTGAGATAACTTTATAAGGATTATTTTAACTTAGCAAATATCGCTCGTAACCACAGTTCTTAGAATTTATGTCTGTCTGTCTGTAAGTTTGAACGCGCATCACTCAATAACTGCTGCATAGAATTGAACTCAACTTTTGCCGAAGCAGTACTAGAGATCTAGCATAATATATAGGATATCTTGCGTTTCAATATGTCAACCGGTTTCGGAGTTATCGCAAAATATGTAGACCAAGGTGATACAAAATGTGTTTATACAATATGGGTATCAAATGAAAGCTATTGATGAGTGCACCAATAAGCGATGGGATTAAATTTCATATCTCAACTGGTTTCAGAGATAAAGTGGTTAACACTGAAGTCAGTCAGGTATAATTTCTGAAGTGCAGCGAGGTGTGGCCAGGTTTGGTTAATGGACTCAAATACTTATACTGAGTATAGACTCATCTAAATCCTCTGATTTTAAAAATGCTTCTTCTTTTTAAAAGGTATAGATTTTTTACCACTCTCTAAATTGTTCCAAAAATAAGGATATTTATTATAAAGAATATTTGCATTTCAAAACTTTAATCCCAACCTCTTCTCCTCTTTAATTCCTATTATTCTACTTTCAATGACGAGCGAACAAAATAAGAACAACAAAAGTGCAAAACTTGACACTAAATTTCTCCGGCTCCCCTAATACCACTACATACAGTTGTGGGCAATATAATAGAAGTGGGCTAAAAATTCGATAGCGCTCGAAGAAAAAAGAAGCTGAAGAAATTACTCAACATTTTCGACGAAAAAAATTCTCAAAATTCAGAGACGTTTTTTTAGGAATTTCTAGCTGGCACATTATTAAACTTTAATTTATTAGTGCTAAAACTGTGTACTAAAAAATTTTCTAGAAATTCAGACAAATTTTTTTTTAGATTTTGATGGCTATTATTTTCAGTTTAATTAGCTTTTCTAAACTTGTTTTAAGCTTCGAATTTTCATTTTATGTGAGTACGAGTTCGTTATACATATTTTATATCACTGCTATTTTATTGCACACAGCTGTGCATTCTTTAATAGCATAAACAAAAAAAAAAAAAAATTAACTCGCTCACCTGCCACTTTTCGCATAAATATATTAATTAGTTTTATTAGAGCAAAACTGACCTAAAACTAATTTTTTTGTTGTTGTACTTTTTTGTTTTGCTTTTATCCTGACGTTGTTGATGCAAAAATAATGCAAATGGAAAACATACAAATAGACTTAAAATATTAAATTTCACTTGTTTTGCGCTGCCAACAGCATTCTGCGCTCTAGTTTATTTTTTTTTTTTGTTTTTTTATTTTTTGTTTTTGTTTATTTTTTTCTTGTTGCTTTTGTAGCGCTTTTATCACCTTTTTTGTTAATGTTTTTGTTGTTAATAAGTTGCAGCATTGAATGTTCTGAGATTTTTGCTTTTAAATCAACAAAACTAGTTCAGTTTTTAATTTCGTTGTGAAAATATGCATTGAATTTAAATAATTATTGTATTGAGTTGAGATTTGTATGTAAAAATGAATAAGTTGAGTTAGCTTTGCTTTTGTATTCAACACCAAATTTATTTAATTAATAAAATACGCAAAAATATATGTTAGTGGCCATTATGAAGTTGAATAAAGTGAAAGTACTTCAAATGTGCTTGCAATTAAATTAAAGCTGAGGCGCTGTTAAATGAATAGTAAGTTGAAAAAATAAGAGCGTGAATAGTGGTGAATTATTATAGAATTTAAATAATGATTATTAATCTTAATCATTGGTAATCAAATAAGTTTTTTTTATTTTTTTTTGTAATAATTTATTAATTATAATAATCGAACATTTTTAGAATAGTAAATCGATTTTGATTAAATTCTGTGTCCAATTAATGTGGGTTAATAATTTTCAAATATAATCCTACGATTAAACAAATTAATCGCAATTTCTATTTGATTAACAATTTTGATTAATTGCGATTAACAAGGATTAATAAGTGCCGTTTCTGAAAAAAAAATTTTATTATTCAAGCTCGTAATCCTAGGATTAAATTTGAAAACGATATAAATCCTCATTAATCGAACACAAAATTTAATCCGAATCGATTAATTATTCTAAAAATATTCGATTATCATAATAATTAATTAAATTAATAGAGCAGTTTAATATAATTGATTTTTTATTTTAATTCCGAATCAACAGATCTGCTTATAACTAACTTACTGTGGTTTTGAGTTTATTGAGTATATGTATTATACAATTATTAACATAGGAATCGTATTAAATTTTTCAAGCCTTTTATTTATCAACGAAATAAAAAAGCAATTCTTGTAAGCTTAATGCGTATTTAATTCTAAATAATTTTTTTTGTTATCATCCTCAAAAACGATTAGTCGACAGTAAATAAAGCTCATTATTTTAATAAGTAATAATTAAATTAGAAATTAAGCAGCTGCTATTCAACACATAATAAAAGAAAAAAAAAAATTCGGCACAAAAATAAAATATGTAATTCAATGAAAAGTGAATACAAAAATGTACAAAATTTATAGAAAAAAATTTTAAAAACTTTTTCATGATATTTTGTTAGCGCATAAATTTAGCTTTCTTACAATAATAATATGAAATTCATCTTACAAAAATAAATCACCAAACAAACTGACTGCCATTGAGTTACTTTCTCTTTTTGTAGTTTAACTAACAAGCCAGTGAAGCCAATTTCATTCATCACAATTTGTAAAGTTTTCAATTCCAAAATAAATTGTCAAATGAAAAATGAAAAAACAAAAAAAAAAAAAAAAACTTGCGCACCTCTACTTGCCACATGCGTGCCTTCACATTCCAACAACGAGCACAACAATTTCTACTCGGTAGTTTCAATAAAATGTGAGATATGTCCTTAGAACTTTGTCTTCTAACAAAACTTGAATGTGCATACGTTGACTGACTGATCCAAAAACAAGTTTGCGAGCTCAAGCAAATATGCAGCAAGTCAAACTTTCACTTACAAGAATTTAGAAGCATCCACAAGCGCGCTGCATCCACACATGCTACATGACGCCCCCCCCCACAACTACTTAGTTTCTGATGTTTTGAATCACTTTCAGTTATACTCGCAACATTTTCAACAGTTTCCTGTAACTTAGCTTATCTATCTAAATATATACATATGTATATAGTGTAGTATAATTTGCATCCCTTTTTTAACTCGCTTTGTTGCAATATCATCATTGTGCCACAAAATGTTGCATATTTGTCTAACTGCTCTCCAACTACATCCGGTTGAAGCGCCAAGTATTTGCACATCCTTTGTAGCATTTTGCAGATTTGATGACACACTGACAGACACCAAACTACGACGTTGACGACGACGACGACGTTGACGACGCCTGTATAGCGCAACAGTGGCATGCAACCATGCGCATATTTGTACATGCAACAAAAGTTTTGCCAGCTGCATCAAGCTTAGCTTTTCTCTGAAAATAGTTGGCGTACACTGTTGTTAAACAATAAGCAAGAATTTAAGATGGATTGCGCATTTGTGTCGTTTTGGCTCAATGGATGAGCTGATCTTGGTGCGACGTCTATCAGATAAGACACAACTTTTGCTTCGTTGTTATTCGTCCTAATGAGGTCTACCCGAAAAGTTAACACTTTGGCGCTTGCATTGCAACATTGTTCTTGCTTAGCATGCAGTGGTGTATAAGTAGTGGTGTTGGTGGCCATGTGGTGAGGGTGGAAGACTTAACAAGCAGGTTACTGTGGCAAAGCGAAGGCGATTATTTAAAACTAACACATGGATAGGTACAGTTGTGTGTGAGTGAATAAGCACACTGTACATATGTATATGAAGCATTTTTTTTTATTTGGGAACCCTTTTAATATCAATTTGGCATTATAGTCGTGATATTTTCGGCGTAATTTTTAATTATAATTTCGACCTTTTCGGAGCCTTTTTCTAAAAAAGTATATCCCGAAATAAGTCTGCAAATAATCCCGAAATAATTCTAAAATAGTCCTAATACTATTATCAAATGATCACAATGCCAAAATGATCCCAGAAAGTTTCGAGAAAAATCCCGAAATGGTAGCGAAATGCTTAAAAAACGATCCCAAAATTATCCCTAAATAGTAAACAGTTTAATAATTTCACGTATACTGTGCAACAAATTTTTGTTTACATCCTAAAAAAAATTTTTTTTAATATCTGAAAACTAAAAAATTTAAAAAAATGTATTTATTTATTTACAAAAGAGTTAATGAAAGATAAAAACTTAGACACAGAAAAAGCATCAACATTTTTTTTCGAATTCTTTGTTTGTTTTTCTTTTTTTTTACTTTTGTTAAAATTTGGTTATTGACATCAAAATTAATCTAAATTAAAACCCTGAACATATAAGAGTACTTCTTGAACATTTTTTTTCTGGAGCATTTTTTAATAATTTGGAATAAAAAGCGGCCAAAGAAATTTTTTTTCGAATTTTTGGTATCAAAATTTCCATAAAATTCTTAAAAAGATTTTATTAACAAAAAAAGGTAAATTTTTGAAAAATTCAGATCCTGAAGATGTGGAAAATTTTTTTTTTAATGTTGAATTTTGATGATCTTAAGTTTCATTAATTTTAAGCTTTTTATAAATCCCGTTTTTGTAGGTTAACGTACATATGTACATACATAGGTTATGTTGAAAATGTTTTATAATTTTTTTTGTAAAGGTTGGTTTGTTTACATAAAAGTCAAAGCCTTTCTTCATTAAATATTTTTTTTTTTAATTTTATAATAATCTGGAATAATAAGCAGCCAATGAAAAATAATTTTTTTTTAATTGAATTTTTCATTTGAAAAATTTTATAGCAATGCCGAATCATCTTGAATTTTATGTATGGAATGCCATGAAGTAAGAGTGTCAGAATGGGCAATACTTTTAATAAGAAAAAAAATTATTTTTCTTAAAAAATCTGACCCAAACACTTTTGAAGTCGAAATATTTATTTAGGAAATAAAAGCTTTAAAAAAGTATATGAGCTCGAATTAAAAAAAAAATAATTTTTTTTTTTAAATGTTAATTTTTAAAAGCAATTTTTTGTTATCTTAACTTTCATTTAATGAACAAAAATTTCAATTTAAAATTTCTTTTGTTAAATTAACAATTTTTTTTGAGTAAAATTTTTTATTTAATTTTTTTATAAATTCTAAATTTTTTTTAACCTTGAATTTTGAAAAATTATTTTTTAAATAACTTAAATTTTATTTTTTTTTTCAAGTTTTTTAAGTATTTAATTTTTGAAAATATCTAAAATTTTAAATTTATGAGTTATCGAATGCTCTCCCGCAAGCTGTTCCTACTTTTCTGTCCAGCACTTATTCGCATTTTTATATACATATTTATACAGTTCTTATACATATTTCTACAAAACCAATACAACTGCATGACCACAAAACTTTTCAACATTTGTTGCGCTTTACTTCCTCAATGTTTTGAAATTTTTATTTTACTTTTTTTTTGTTTTAGAAGTGACATAAGAAGATTTCCAAATGCGCCCTAAAGTATGCAATTTGCAAAAGTTTTCAAAAATTTTCTTTTGTTTCGTATAATATATGTACATATGTATTTATATTACTCCGATTGCTCACTTGATGCTTTTCTTTCTCTCTAAATTTCGTATTTTTGCATTTACAAACTCGTAAAGATTGCACACACCCAAGCCTACTTTCAGGCGCACCGCCACCAGCTAATACACATACGAGCAAATTACTTTCTAAACTTTAAAATTGTGGGTAGTAAATGGCTATAGCTTTTTGAACAGTTTGAATATCTTTTGTGTTTTTATGTGGGTTAGTATATATGTTCCAGCCGTGAGGATCAGATATGGCATATAATATTACATACTTCAAGAGTTTTGCATGGCTTACAAAGTGGTACTTTCATAGAACCAAAAAGTAGCTGAGTTGGAGTTATGTAAAAGTAATGCTCTAAGAATTTATAAGGGAATGCCGATGGATTTAGACGCATGTAAGGAGTTAGAAACTTGTTAACTTTTTGTATTCTTGATACGAGCAGAAAAGTTTTATTTAATAAGTAACAAGAGTCGGAAGCCCATTTCGGTGTTTTTTTTTACAAAAATTTTTTTTAACATGAATTTTGTGAGTTTTGATTTTAAAGCTGACTGTGAATAAATTGGCATGACAAGCTCTACGAGATGAAGACGCCGCAGCACAGAAGGTGTGTACATCTATCGGCTCAGATACCACCTAAGGGATCTGTTCTATTTTTTTAAGGCTTCGAAATAGTATAGGAACATTCTTGGAACCTGTGCTATATAATCCTATATTACCCATATACTACCAGAAATATCTTTGAACTATTCGAAGTAGATGTGGTTGAGAAGAAAAGTGAACTACCTTAGAACTGTTCACACAGAAACTGATAAACAACAAGTTTCCAAGTAGTCCTTACTTACTTACTTAAATGGGATTGCAAGGTGGTCCCTTAATCGAAGTGGTGGTCCCGTCTTTCTCTAAATGCAGTGCTATCAATATTTATTTTGAAACGACCGTTTTCAGAATTCGTTGAAGAGCCCCCTTATCACAGAACTTTTTTTCAGCAACAGCCTGTCTCAGAGCTTTTTTTGTGTCTGTCTTTTGCTAAATATGGACCTGATACGCTTCGGTACTGCCTTGTAGTACATACCCGAAAGTCAAAGAAGCAATTTGGTATGACCATTATAACCTTCTGTGTAATCTCAGACACTCTCATATCATATCATATATATATGTATCAGGTACACAATGCTCTCATACATACATAGGTAACGAGTGGTGAGGGGCATCATATCCGTTAATTAACCATCGAGTTACACATCATTATCTTTGTACATTTTAGTACCCTCTCACGTCTGATATGCCCACCTCAACCACAGAGATATGGAGATGACTCTAAACACATTACACTATGTAACAAATTTCGCAAAAAATAAAATTTATATATTTTTTGTTACACAGTGTAAAATAAAATGATAAGCCCATCTCAACTGCAGATATATTGAGATGACTCTAAACACATTGCACTATGTAACAAATTTCGAAAAAAAATTTTTTTTTTGTTAAACAGTGTAAAATAAAATGATATGCTCACCTCAACCGCAGAGATATGGAGATGACTCTTAACACATTACACTATGTAACAAATAAAAAAAAAAATTAATTTAAATATTTTTTGTTGCACAGTGTAAAATAAAATCACCGCAGAGATATGGAGATGACTCTAAACACATTACACTATGTAACAAATTAAAAAAAAAATCTTTTGTTACATAGTGAAAAAAATTAAGTATTTCAAAAAAACCTTTCCGATACCTTAATGTGCTTTGGAAGAATCTAAATCCGATACTATAAATAACACTAAATCCCACCCTCACATTATACATTTTTTTATTTATAAATATTGATTAAACACAAGCCATTTTTTCAGTGACGAATCATAATAAAAGTTTTATAAAACAAAATCTAGTAAATATATTTATTCAACACGATCCATACATACACACGCACATGCATGTAATGCTCTACTAATTATTTAAATATATTTTCCTTATTATTTTAGCGCCATAAAATTATCTCATAGACAGCTTACAAACGCAACACAACAACAACAGCAACAAGAGCAACAGCATCTGAGCAGCTAACAAGGAAGGCAGGAAGTTGAATATATAAAAGCTAACTGCAGTGTCAACTGAAATTCATTAAATTTCATTTCGTTTAACATTAAATGGGTGGCGGTGTTGTGTTTCTAATTGTCGTGCCAACGGCAAATTTTGAACGCGAGCTTATTTATGGTAAGATAAACTTTTTACTTTCTATTTTTTTTGTTTCTGTTTTGTTGAAAATTTTTGCTCGGAAATTAAACTTGCACGGCACATGTGAGTAAATATAGATGTGGATGTAAATATGTATATGATTGAGACACGTGTCGCTTATAGCGCCCACCCTTATATGCACTTAAATGTGTGTGGCTGTTTGAGTTTATATAAACCCACACATGCACACTATTGCTTTGCTACATACATACATCTGTAAGTTACGCCAGTGTTTTAAGCTTTTATTAAATTTGTTTTTTTGTGGTTTTTTTAATGGCGCGGTCTTCATCTTTTTTGGTTAGCACTAGGGTGGACTGAAGTTATGAAAAATGTGTTTACAATTTTCTTTGTCTTTGAAAAATTCCCAGAGAAAATTTTAGAAAACGCATGAAATTGAAAATTTATTGATGTTTTTGGAAAGAAAAAAAAAAAAAAGATCCCAAAATTAAAAGATTAAAAATTAATTCACAGTAGAAACTTAAGAGTTAAATTTTGTGAAAAAGTAAAAAATTTAAAGACAACGCCACTTTGAAAAAAACTAAAATTAAACAAGAAGATAATAAAAGATAAAATAAAAATAAAAACAAAAGAAAATTAAAAAATATAAAAAAAAATTTAAAAGATTTGGGAAAAAGAAAAATTCTTAAAATATTTAAAAAAGTGACTTCGAAAGTAAAATAATAAAA
>OX608080.1:98618676-98673676 GCA_951509765.1 Sphenella marginata | reverse complement strand
GCTAAACATGTCAATTCTCTTCAATTAAAAATCGGCGAGTTTTCAGGTCGATTATAAATCAAGTTCCCTATGGGCTATAGCCTTTAAACTATGAAAATTCCATAGAAGCCATATCTAGGACATATACTATATGTGGGGATATCACAATATTAATCAAAACAGCAGACCAAAAAAATTTCTACACAGTGTAATAAGCAATTTTACCAAGCAAGAAGAATATGTGTAGGTAAACAGCACTCATACAACAACAATGCGTCATTATGAAAAATGATTTCATATCCTCTACGCAGCGCGAAAATTCATGTACATACATATAAGCGCGTTTTCATTAAAATGATAATCTTACAAAGCTTCAGTCAAAATTTATATTCACATCGATTTATTATTTTTGGCTTTAATCTCAAAAAAAAAAAAACAAAAAAAAAAGCTTACAGCGCAATAACTTCGAGGTAATAGCTAACTAAAGGCGTAGAAATAAAAATAAAATAAAGAAGATAAACGAAAATTGTGCTTGCATGTGTCTGGCAAAAATTGAGCTGAGGCTGGAAGTCAAAGAAAATTTCCTACGAAAATAATGGAAATTGTTTGATGAATTTTGGTTATAAAAGAGAGAGCTAAAGGGGAAATGGTACGGCATGAAATATGTGAAACCAATTTATTAACATTTTTTGTTTTGCACCACCGACAACAAGTACAGTAGCAACAATATTAGAAGTAAATATTTCAGCTGGCAACGTTTACCAAAATTTAGCTCCCTCTATGTTATTGCGTGCTAGCTTTTACTTTGTTTGTTTAGGTCAACTTCCTATATTCAGTAGCCATCACTTGTACCTTGTTGCCTTATAAGCTGTTGGTAATATGATTGAGCACAGAATTGGTTTCGGTTATGATATATGGCGCCAAAAAACATCCTTCATTGTGTAGCGGAAATTTTAGTTATTCACTCAAACTCTTTGTAAAACGTGTTTTGAAAATAAAGAAGATTGCTTTTGAAGAGCATTAGAGCACTTAAAGGATATTGCAAAGTTGTTAGGATATCTTCAATATGGTAGAATGAACTTCGTTTACTCATCCACTTTGATTTCAGTTTAGCTTACTTAAGGTTATAAGAGTACGTCTGCCACTGTAACTTCAGCAGCGCCTAAAAGTATACCACAACTAAACGCCATGAACACCAGCTGATCGACAGTAGCAGCAGCAAGGCAATGCAAATTTTTTTAAAAGAAAGCCAAGGTAGTCAGTGTAATTCTCAGCTGTTTTATAATTGGCTCCAATATAAGCGATTAGTTTTAGAAATTCAAAATAACTAATTTTAGGTGAGCATCAGTCGTATTTGGGATTATCACTAGGAATGCAAAATTTCGAGAGCAATCGCCTCGTTGACTAGCTAATTGGAACAGTCGGATTGCTTAGGGGATGTATAATGCTGAATTTAGCTCTGGCTACGGTAGACCGATGAGTGGGCAGCCTAGGTGCCACACACAAAATTCATTTTGGTATGCGTCGAGTTGTAGTTGTGATAATCTGCCTATCAAAAGTCTAACTTTTTAGAAAAATGAGTTGAGAAAAGTCATCTTATGAGTACAGAAGTATTCATTATTCAATATTTTCTAAACATAATTCTGACATTTTTAATATGTAATGGAAAGCTTACAGGAAAAATAATACAACTCTTCAAAAGATTTTCAAAATGAATTCGCATTGTAACTCCTATAAGTATGCTACAAAAACTAAAATTTACTTATACCCCCGTGAGCATGCGACACAAATTGAATTATAGCCAAATGTAGATTAAAGGAATCGATCCCGGGTCGCTCTCTTTAGAGACTTATGCATCATTTAAATTATTTTTGATGGTGAGAAATAATAGTTATAAATGTTGCATATTTTTGGGAGCAGATTATTTTAGAGAATTTTATACAGCAGCATTGGAGTGGGCTCAATCTTTTGGACTTACTCGATCAAATGATCGACTGAGCGCTACCCTCATTGGTAACACTCTTGTAAAATTTTGTGTGAAAATTTTTTTAGTTAAAAAAAACAACAACAAATTTTTAAAACACACTTTACTATACATATTTTTATTAGCCACACAAAATCGTTCACTTCAAAGTTAGATGAATTTGGAAACTTCGCAAAATCTTGGCAATTTCCTGACTTTTCATCGTAAAATTTTATCTCTAAAGTGAACTTAAAATTTCATAATCCCAACCTAATACTTTGAAAAAGCCGCGTTTATAACTCTCTCGCTCATTTCCTGCCGGGTATCCTTAACTAACCTGAAACCACAAAATACCGGATGACATATACAAGTTTGTGAATAAATCTATTTGTGAACGTAGCGACGACATATCAGCTTAAGATTTTACGAGAACCAGTTTAGCATCGAATTCTCATAAAGACACATACATATACATATGTTGATACATACACACATACATAGCCAGTTATCTCACAATGTATTGCTTTGTATTTTGTGTAAACGTTTATGGATGGTTTATTGACAATGTTCATGTAACTGTCGATGACAATAATGATTATTTGAGTTATTGATGGTTGGCAGCCAATATGTGGGTCATTTCCACTACAACAACAATATCCTTGTTGTATGTATGCGTGTGGCATCATTTTGTAAATTTGTATGCGCTTATAAGTACATATTATTGCTGCAATTTCTGTAAAAGATGACAAGCTAAATGCAAATATCAATACACAATTGGCTATGGCTATCACAACAACAAATTCTATATTAAAAGTTGTGTATATGCGGAGCTACATGGTGGATGGTACGGGCTAGTCAGGTCATCATCACACAGTCAGCTAGCCAGCATGAGATTTTGTCTCTTAGTTCGCCTTGTGGAATTTTTGGATTATATAACTTGTCCCTTGGGATTTTCTGCTACGAAATACAAAACAAACAATAAGCATGAAATCTGTGCTTTGTGTGTTTAGCATCAGATGACAACTCAATAGCTGGAAATACGAAAATATAAAAATATGCAAAATACCCAGTGGCAAATTGAAATCATAACAACCTTGAGTAAGAAATTTCCATGAAAATATTGCATACTTTTCGGTGCAGTTTATCACACAGAGCAACGTTAGAATTGGTACAGATTGGAATCGGTGCTTGCTCCGATTCTTGGATTTTCTGCGCTTCGGTGTGACCCCAGCACATTCTGAATTCTCGGTATTCTTTAGGAAGCGTTTTGCTCCTACCGACTTCTGCGGTCTTGGTAACTTCTTCTTCTACTGGTACAGCCCTAATTTTGCCTTCAACACTGAAACTTAGCTGTCCGTAACCTTAGTTTTAGAGCTCGTAACAGGGTTGTATAAATAACGAAAATGGGTTGCATACTTTCAGGCGCATCGTGGTAAATGTTTTTAAATTTTCTTTGATATAGATTTTTTAGGGTTTTAAAAATGGAATTTCCAAAGGAGACGCAACGAAGAAAGAAAAAAAATATGGAAACTTTCAAAAAAGTACGTGAAGAATTTTTTTTTGTTAAAAGTGGTATTCTCTTCCTAAAAATTTTGTAAAGCAATTTGCATATTCTCGTGACAGTACTCGCCTTAGAATGCTAATTTGATACATATTTGGTTTTTAAGTAGGGGAAAAAGTATTTAAAATTATGTAAGATACTACGGCGCTATGGCAAATTCAAAATTTCAGAAAAATTAAATGCGCCTAAAAGTATGCAATGCTTCAAGAAAATCATAGCCACTCAAGTAAATAATAAATTCTAGAAGTAGTCTCGCTATTACTGCTAGCGGCGTACTTTGTAAAATCTAAAAATATTCTCTACTATCCCGCAAGTAAAAGTCGTCCAAAATTCTATGTTTATACATGCTTGTCAATCATACTTTCCAGGGAATGTTGCCAGAAAATGTCGACACACAAAGCTTACTAAGAAAAATGTTCACAAGAGACAAACACTTAGAATTGGCAATAATCGGAAGTATAGTGAAAATTGTTACGAAAAGTCAAATATTGGCAAGAAACATGAATGTGCAGCATAAGTATGCACTTACACACATATACATATACGCATATGTGGATATTGCAGCATAAATGTTTGCTTGAAATCAGTTTAAAGCTACAAAGAGCTAGCTTAATGTGGACAAGGAAATGATGTAAGTTTGTATGGCTTTTCTTTTAGAAAATACATAGCTTTTGTGCAATATTGCGTTAAGTTACAATAAGTGAATTCGGTGATATATGTGTAAATCTAGCTTACCTGCGGGAAAGAGTAGCTAGAGAAAATATATTGCATACTTTTGGGGTTAATGATAAAAATAGTACATACCTTTCTAGAGCCATTGTTTCTCTGGAACCTAAGCTGCTAGTCTAGCGCCATTACGGTGCACAACTTGACTAACCTAACTCAAAACCAACGCACCTTCAACTCCGAAGCGCCTAAAAGTATGCTATAAATAAAATTTAACACAAATCTTTAATTTTCCCTACAGGGCTTATTCATAAGTTTGCCTAAATAGCTGCAGACTCCTTTGTACAGCATGTTTGACTTTTGGCACAATTGCTGACATTTCATTTTGAAGCACTTTTGGCAAAAGTGGCTACTTTCAAAATGGTTGACTTGTCAATTTAATTGCATGTCCCGTTGCTCATTTTGTTTTGGCAGTCAAAGGCTATAAGATAATTTGCTTAAAGCCAACAATGAAATGATGTGACTTAGAAAACTTAGCAGCACATGAATGTGGTTCGATGTGGAATTTTTATACAATGCGAAATGAGATGAGATAAAGTAATTATGGAAAAAAAATTTTATTGAACTGAATTAGAAATTATTTAAAAAGGGAACTTTTAGCTTCTTAAACTACTTAAGCACAAGTTATAATTGAATTCCTCAAAGATTTTTGAAAACGCTTTGTTCAAAATGGAATTATGTAAAATTTTTTTTGACGCCTAAAAGTATGCAGTTTTATTTATTTAATTTTAGTTGCTCTCTTTTAAACAGTATTCCGTCCTATTAAATGATACGTTTGAATTATTTATATGAACTAAATGATAGGCTTTCTTGGGCTAAAATCTGGCTATCGCACCCACTGACTTCCTTGCAAAAAGGAGAATTCCACTTTCTTTCAGACCGGTACTTTTAACACCTATAAGTATGCTACAAAAACTGTAATTGACTTAAAACCCTACGAGTATGCTACACAAATAAAAATTTACTAATTTTTGTAGAATTATAGCAAATTGTAGACTATAGGGTTTTAAAGCAGATCGATCTCTTTACCAATAGTGAAAGCTTTAAGCTTAATGAAAATATGAAATATCCAAACTTCAACAAGAGTACTATTGTCTAGCTTTCAGGTCTCGATCTTGTGTACTTAATCGCCTTTGTATCTGAATAA
This sequence comes from Sphenella marginata, assembly GCA_951509765.1. Lineage (NCBI taxonomy): Eukaryota > Metazoa > Arthropoda > Insecta > Diptera > Tephritidae > Sphenella > Sphenella marginata. The sequence goes on along the minus strand of OX608080.1, from coordinate 98,668,300 downwards.
CTTAAGAACATATTTATGTATCAGGCATCATCACCTCAGTTTTATACATTTGCAGCTATATATTTATTATAATAATCGTAACTGGCAATTGCAAAGAGCTTATCAGTTTCTGTAGACCTTAGGTCAAGTGTTTGGAGTGTGAATTTAAATCTAAACACGAGTAATATTGTATGCAAATTTTATAACTAATATGTAGCATGGTTTTGAAATGTATTCAAATAAAAGCTTAGTTTAAACTTTCAATGCAAAACTTATCTTAAGTACAAATGTGTAGGTTTATCTAATAATAGCCTACATGTAGGCGCATAATCATGGAAGCGGTTTTGCATGGCTAGTGTTTATTCATAACATGCTTATTACATGCAGCTATTATCGTTCATATTTCTGTTGCATAGATTTAGAACAGTTACCAAATTTTGGAAATATGAATGTAGTGCACAAGCTCAAGCTTTGAGGCTAATAATTCTGTGGGAGTAAGCAATAACAGCCAAAGTTTAGTTAGTAAAACATTGCGTGAAATTGTTAGTTTTTTTAGTGTGAGTTTTTATTTGCTGGGCTCAATGGTCTGCATTTATACCATAAGTATCTGGCTAATTAGTACGAATATGGGAATTAGAATTTAATATATAAATATGTGAATAATATTGCCTATGTATAAATGTGTATACTTCAATTTATATATTTTGCATATATATATAATACATGTGTACATAAGTCTTAGTCGAATTATTTGTTACTAACTTTAAATTAGGCCAGTTAGGCGTATCAAGAACACTTTTGTTACTCAGAAGCTTACTTTAAGTTATGTGTTGATAGAGAGTTTAGTGATAACTTAAGAAATTTCTGGAATTAAATATCGTAAAAGCTCAATCGTTCCTAAAGCTCCTATCCTTCCAGCATCTGCCCCATATACTAAATTTAGCATATTTTAAGTAGCTACTAGAATAATGGTACAATTCAAAAACATCCTTTTCTGGGCTTTGAAGAGCTTGTTGGTTATCATGTGTAAGCCAATTCATCTTCAAATGATGACATAATTTCAGAATTTAAAATTTTACAAATTTTCTGTAATGTGATTGATTAGTTTTCGGTACATAGAACCTCAAGCTTTTGAACATAAATCATTAGAAATTGTGTGAAAGTAGTTAGGAAAATAGAAAACAGCTGCCTAAAAACCAACGTTCCGAAAGCCCAATGGTTAACAGAATTTTTATAAAATCTATTCGAATTTTATTCAAAAAAAAAAAAAAATAAAGCAATTTTTTGGTTTGAACTAACTAATTTTTCAAAACAAAAAAAATTAAAAAAAAAAATGTGCATAAATAAAATTAAATACTATTATTTTTGGTTTTAACTGACTCTGTCGCCGGCGGATGTTTTAAAATTTTCTGTGTAGTTACCTTAAAAAAAAAAATAATTATTAACCGATCGGTTGAGAATTCTTATTTGTTTTTCTTTTATTATATGTAAAAATTTAAAACTGATTTAGAATTTTTTCACACAAAGGAAAATATTTCTTAAAAAGTTTTGAAAAGAGAAAACTATTTTTTTTTTATGAAAAAATATATATTACTATTTTTGGTTCTGACTAATTCTGGCTCTGACGGAAGATTTAATTTAATTTAATAATTAATAAAAATTAAAAGTATATAAGAATTTATTTCGCGGGGAAAGAACAAATTTGTTAAATAAAGTTTTCATAAAAAAAAACAAAAGCTATTATTTTAAGTTTTAACCTAAATCTGGCTCTTTCGGATGTTTTTGAATTTTCTGTTTACGTTAAAAAGAAATCGTTTAATAATTAATAAAAATTAAAAAGTGTATACGATTTTTTGAGAATGTAAAAAAAAAATTTTTTTATAAAAAAGTAAAACTTTTTATTTTTGGTTTTGAACTAAATCTAGCTCGTTAGAACATTTTTATGTTTTTAAAATCGTTTAGTATATTTGAATTTTAGATGTAGAATTTTATTAATGCAAAAAAAAAAATTTGTAAAATTTTGAAAAGGCCAATTTTTTTCTAATATAAAATAAAATCTGTTTTCCTTGGTTTTGAACTAACTCTTGCTCTTTCAGATGTTTTGAAATTTAAAAATCATAAAAAATAAAATGTAGTGTTTTAAGCTTTGAACTCAACATCAATGCAATTGTTGGATTATGACGTTAGTGAAAACAAATCTGATCGTGTTCTTTAAAGATCAGCGTGATCTTCTGCTAAAGCATCAGTATAAAAATACTAATTTTAGTTCTGAATTCAAAAAGTAGACTACAATTCCAAACCCCACATTTCAGCTACAGATTTTAAGTTTAAAAAAGCTCGTTTGTAGTAATTGACTTTGGCTTTTATTACTTGTTGCCATAAACATAACGCTTTCGTTTTTATTTATGTGTAATTTTTTTAATGTTCGAATAATAAATTGAAGCAATTTGTGGCAATTGTTTTTGTTTATTTATGAGCAAATTTTATTATTATGAACAAACACTTACAAACGCTCAAACATTATATTCAATAAATCAGTTTTTATGCAATACAGTGGAATGGCGCATGATTGTTAAGGTTAGAGATGGGTGGAAAACAAAATATTTGTTTGCTATATTTTTAGTGTTGTAGTACCGAGAGAGTACGTTTCGAAAAAAATGATGTTTGAAATTTAAAAAAAAAAAAATTCCAATAAAATGTAGACTTGTTTGCAAAAGATTGCAACTTATTAAATTATGCCCAACAACTAAAATATTAATATCTATTATTAGTTGCTTTATAAGCGTTCCAAAAATTAATTATCCCCACATACATTCGCATGTGCCTCACCACCACCAACGCCTAAATTTTTCAACCACAAAATTATTTTCAATTTTCACAAAACTTTTTCCACCCACTCACAAACTCGACGCTGCTTACTCTTTTTATTTTCTCTCATTCGCCTACCAATAGGTTTCTCACCCGCTGGCAATAATGAAATACCCCCACCTGTACCACCCCATCGTGCACCATTACCACCAACCGCTACTACAGCGCCACCACCGCCACCACCATTAATGCCTGGCAATAATAATCTGAACATCAATCTTCCGGAAAGCAACAATGCCATTCTACGTCTTGAAGTTGAATTACGTGATAAACATGCACCGAAGTATAAGCGCGGCATGGGACGGGGTGTTGGTGCCGTACGTGGAGGTCGTGGTGGTGTCGGTGTGACTGGTGGTAAACGTGCGCCGGATTTGCCTAAAGCGACGGATTATAATCAAAGTGCAGTGGTGCCATTGGAGAAGGTGAGCGAAACATAATTTTATTTGTTTAAATTTAAGTGGTTTATGTTATATGGCGTGCGACAAGGCGTGAATTGGTCAATGAGTGGCTGTAAGTTGGGTGGATAGTTTTATATTTTTGTGGATAAAGGCAGAGTTTGAAAGCCAAATGAAAATAAACCTCAATAAATTTTTTGATATTTTTTTGTGAACATCGTTTTCAAACAGAAAACTTTAACCTCTAACAATCTTTGCTGATATTGCGCCTAAAAGTATGCTACGATATTATACATCTAAGTACAATATACGAAATGGGTTTGGAAATCGAATATCTAAGACTTACTTCAGAAGTGTGCTTTTCTGCTAACCAGAAAGAACTGTGGCTCTGCTGCTGAAGCGGTCAATTTCTTTAGCTCCTTGAACATTCGTTGGCGGCTTTAGATTGCTCTTATCACAGCCACATCTTGCACCGGGTATAATTTAAGTCATAGCTCACACTGGCTTTGATGTTCTAAAGTAAAATGAGTGATAAAGGATTGATGTTGTTGGAGTATTCTAATTTTCCCTTTAAATCTCAGGCGCATAATATATGTTGCCTAGTTTTAGGCGCGAATAATATTTATATACTTTATAAGTAAATTTAATAACCAAATTTTTGTATTACTTTTAAAAGACAGACAAAAAATTTAAACACACATACAACCCGTTTTTATTGTCTACGTGATGATTCTACATTACAAAATAAAACGATAAGTTCACCCAACAGCTTGCATACTTTTAGGTGCCGCTACAAGAAACGAATTCACAAATGTCTGTTATCCAAAAAGAAGGTAAAATAACTTGTAAGCATTAAAAGGAACCAACTGCAAAAGCATTACAATCACGAATTTGATTTATTGCGCGCCAAACGTTTGGCTGCTAGGAGAAATGTGGCTTTGAAAAAATATAAAATAAAAAAAAAGCACGTAATTTTCTATAGCTCTCTAGCTGTGTACATTTATTGATTAAAATTAGACTTCTTTTCATGCTCGATCATGCATAACCAACATGCAATAGCACATTTATTTATCAAAGAAATTCAAATGAACAGCTTTAGATTTAATTTCTTGTTGCTACAAGTTGTAGAAGAAAAGCGTAGCAATCAGCGCCTAAATGTCGGCAAATGACTGAGCGCAAGTGATTGATTGCTGATTTATTGCAAAGAATGCAATTGGAATGCAATTTAGCAATTGCAAATGCGCTAATAATGAAATTGCTTTCGATAGTACGTTAGTTCTCCAAGCACATTGCAATCTGCGAGAAATAAAACGTGCATTTTAAAATCTGCAACTGCTTGCACTTAGGTGGAGATTATGTAAAGTTAGAAGCGAGTTTTGTAACAAACTTTTTTTGAAGTGAGAGAAGACATAACACCCTCACACACTCTAGTAAATTTGCTCATTAATTTTGGCATTTGAATATACATATGTATGTATGTGTGGCGCTGCGTTTTATATAATTGAACCCTTAGCTACTAAACTTTTTTTTTATCCTTTTCTATTTCAATGCAGGTACTTGAAGAGCTGCTTACTAAACTTGAAATTGAGCATGTCACTTGGACAACAAGTCGTAAAGGCTATTTTCATCATGTCGTGTTTCCTTTGGCATCCGGCGAACCCTGTGAAACGACGCTGCATTGTCTAACGCAGCTGGGCATTGGTACGAAATTGCATTCCAGTGTAAGGTGAGTACATGGTGTACGTAAGAGGGAGAAAAGAATCGAAATGAAAAAGAGAAAAAAGTGAGAGAGAAAGAGAGAAAAAAAGATAAAAAAGAGAGAAAAAAAGATAAAAAAGATAGAAAAGAAAAAGAGAAAAAATAAGGAAAAACAAGAATTGAAAAAATGAAAAGAAAAGAAGGCAAGAAAAAACAAAACCCAGAAAAAATTAAAAGCCAGACAGGCAGTAACAAATAAAGCTTAAGTCAAGTTAAAGAAGCTTATGTAAAAATCAGTGCAGTGCAGCTAAAAAATCAAATGTCTTGAAAAGAAAAAAAAAAAAATCTTAAAGCTTTAAGTAGACTAGCAAAATCTCTTACCATAGCGACTGTCACTTTGCAGCTAAATTTTAGTTTTAGCTATTTTCAAAAACAAAAGCATTAAAAAAGAAGAGATTTTAACTGTCCACTTGGCAACCTAGCTGTCACCGAAACTGCATTTAAATGACAAACGCAGATAATCTGACGAAATTTGAGCATGAAAAGCTTTGTAGAGAGTGAGCGCTTACTAAACTAAGATGGAGTAGATTGCTTTGCTGTTAAGTACTCAGTTAGTAGCTGCTAAATGCGACTCCGCTGTGTTTTCAACTTTTGTTGGCAGCTAACACATTCTTATACGCAAAAGCAAACTAGACAGAAAAAAAAAAAATTAAAACCAAAAATTTTTAAACGCAGTATTTAGAAAAAAAAAATCGTTATTCTTTGCAACGGTCAAATTTAAGTTTAGTGTGACTGATGATAGCGTAAGAGAGCAGTATTTTAAGTGACAAGTGGCTAGTATTTTGCGATTTAAAATCAAGCAGTTTTTTCAAGAAATCCATTTATGTACATGCACGTGGAACCTTTTTGGAACAACGACTGGAGCTCTTCGAAATTTAATTTCAATTCATTTGCATTGTTTTATTGAAAATAACTTCTTCTTTGGTTGGTCTTTAGGGTTCCCCCCCATAAATTCTGAAAACAAAAATTCAGACACATATTTCTTCAGAAATTTTTTTAAAGAAATCTTTGTTCCGAAAGTCTAAATTCAGAAGTGAAAATTCAGAAGTCAAAATTCAGAATTGAAATTCAGATCTAAGTAATGAGACGACAAAAAAATTAAATTTTGGCATTTGCATTTTCTGAATAGGAGATAATGGCTTTGAAATAAGTGCAAAAAACACGTTTCACGCAGCATTGCTTAATTTTTCCTTTGGGGTTAATACATGACCCAAATATGGGTTAATAATGTAAACATTTAATTTGTAAGTTTGCAGCGATTAATAAGGTCGTCAATGGGTTAATGTATGCAATTTAAAACTTCAAATATTTAGTATTGAAGTGTAGAGCAATTTATTTTTTAATATAAAAAATTATTTAGAAATTTTAAAAATAAAAATTTAGGTCACCAATGGGTTAAGGCATGGCGTTTAAAGTGTTAAAATGCGTAAAATCAACTACTTAAGCCTATGTCAAACTATTTTGATGTGAAAAATTTGATTTCAGAGTTAAAAGAAAATTAAGGTCCTCAGTGGGTTAACGTAGAGCCGCTCATTCATGGTTTATAATTTTAAATATTTACCAATTAAGTGTAGCACAACCAATTCAAACTTAACCAAAAAATTGTTCATAATATCGTTATAAAAATAAAAATCTAGACAACGAGTGGGTTAATGCATTCTGATTCTGTATTTTTGGTTTCTGAATTTTTGGTTTCTGAAAAATGATTTCTGAAAAAAATTTTCCGAAAAATTCTATTTCTGAATTTTTTCTGTCTGAATTTATGGGGGGCACCGGTCTTTTGTGTTGAGACTCCACGGTTGTTAGGGACTGGAGTAGACACTGATGTGACCAGGCAGTACCACGCTGGATATGGTCCGGTAAAAACTAACACGACTTGAGCGTGAATTATTTGCAACTTTTGAGCTTTTAAAAGCAGCTTTAAGTCCTTTCTTTTGATATGAAGTCGAGTCGGAAAAATGGATTACTAAATAATCAATTATTTTTTTTTTAGAAATAAATGAATGATAAAGGCAACCCTTTTTTATTGCATCGAAAGTGAGCAAGTAGTAAAATAAAAAAAAAAAAAAAAAAAAATGAGGCACAACTTTACTCTTTTCAATTCTTTTCTTTTTCAATTTGTTTTTCGCAAACACCCTCATACAACTTTCATCAACTCTTCACTCCTTTTTTCCAATTACAACTATGTTCTTCAAACATACTCTCTTATCACTTGCTTATTCACAGGTTTTTGTGTGCTTACTCGAACATTCTAATTTAAATTTTTTCTGCTTTGGCCTTTTACAGCATTATACCATGCAGTGTCACTTACGATGCCCTCACTGATGCTGTCAGCAAGGATGACTTCAGGTAAGTCGAATGTCACATCACGTTAGTAAATGTGTGTGTATGTATATATGTGTACTATACCCCCCGCCACCCCTCCTGCACTATCTAGCAAACATTCTTGTACGTATGGGAAAATTTGCTGTGGGATCTTTGTTTGCAATTATCATCATTTTGAACGTACAAACAGCACATACACATTGTAGCATACATTCAGGCGCATAAAGGTAGCCGCTTGTCAGTTTCATGTTTGGAGGATAGTATTAAGTGCTGCTTGTGTGCAACATACTGTGCACACCCCTCGTCCAGTCAGTTAGTTGACCATAAGTGTCCTGCCTGTCTTGTGCAGTCATGCTGCTTTCATACTTCTTATATGGCAAATACATGCGCTCATCCCTTTGAAAACGCCCAATGTGCTGTCCACATTCTATGCGCAACACATTGCACTTAAGTTGGTCGGTTGACTACTTTACAGGGACTGAGTTAAAAAGGTATTTTCTTATATTTATTTATTTTTAAATTTGAAAAAGTTAAATGGAAAAGAATTCTGTCTGAATAAATTTGAAAAATAGCGAAAAGCTGTAGCCAAATTTCGCTTTAGTTTTGAAACAAAAAAAAAAAAAAAAAAAAAAAAAAAATTTTAAACTGAAATATAAAAATTAAAAAATTTAATTTTTCTCTCATTAGATAAAATTTCCGAGCATTAAAATTTACACTTAAATACATTACCATAAAACAAAAAAAAAAAATTTTAAATTTAACTATAAAAAATAGTAATTTAAATTTTTCCTCTCATCCAAAAATTATAGTTGTAATTTGTTTTACTTTATTAAAATTTCAGTTATTTTATTTTGACCATAATAAAATTAACAATTGGACAAATTTCACTTTCAATTTTGAAATCAAAACTAAATGAGAAAAAGTGATTTTTATTTTTAAAACATAAAAAAATTTTAAAGCAAAATTCCAGTTTAGGTCAAAAAAAAAAAAGAATATTAGTTTAGATAAATTTTCAGTCATTAAAATTAATTTATTAGCTCAAAATTTTCAAATATCCAATTTTTTGTGAAAAATAAAAGTTTTAATTTAACATTTGAAAGTTGAAATTTTTTTATTATTTCTATTTTTTTAATATTTACAAAAAATTGAAACGCAATGTTCGGTTTTTACTTTTAAATCTAAAACTAAATGATGGAATAGAATTTTATTTTTGAAAAAAAAAAAAATTTCCATTTCAGGCCAAAAAAAAAAATTCTTATTAATCTTTAATTACTTTTTTCAGTCATTCAAATTTTATATGTTTAATAGCACAACAAATTTTTAAAATAAGTTTTTTTTTTTGAAGTTTCAACTAAGTTGAGTTTTATTTCTGAAAAAACAAACAAAAAAAAAAATTAATTAAAATTATTTTTTTTTAACTTTTTTCAGTCATTCAAATTGTATATATTTATAAGCACAACCAATTTTTAAAAGCAAATTTTTTTTAAAATAAAAATTTGAGTTCACATATTTTTTTATTTAAAAAATATTTTTTTTTTAATTTACAAAAACTCCCCGTTAGGTAAAAAAAAAAAAATTTTTATGAGCAATAAGATAAACCTTCCTGTCATTAAAATTTGACTTAAATTATGAGCTCAAAAAATATTTAAAACTCTACTTTTTATGACAAAATTGGAACTTAAAATTTTTATTTTATTTATATAAAGCACAACCAATTTGACCAAATCTGATTTTTTTTTGAAATTTGAATTGAAATTTTTTTTTATTCAAAAATATTTTTTTTTTTTTAATTTATAAAAATTCCCCGCTAGGTCAAACAAGACTTTTATGAGCAATTAGATAAACCTTCCCGTCATTAAAATTTGACTTAAATGATGAGCTCAAAAAATATTCAAAATTCGACTTTTTGTAACAAAAAAAAATTAAAAAAAAAGAATTTATTTTCATTTTTCAATCCAAAATTGTTAGTTGAAATTTTAATTTTATTTAATAAATTAAAATTTCAGATTTCAATTCAGTTATTAAAGCTAAGAATAATCTTTTATTACAAAATTCCAAAAATAATTAAAAATTTAGAATTTATTATTTCTGTCAAATTTAAAAGTTTTTTTCTTTAATTTCATTAAATATCATAAACTAGCTCTAAATTATTTTTTCTATTCATTTAACCCCCTTACGATCCCTGTTTATTTTCTCGTTTGAAATATGCGGCGCATTTTTGTAAGTGTATTAAAGTGTTTGTTATGTGCACTCTTCAATCGCTTGTGGGCTAAGTTGGAGTTGGTACACTTCCAATGCTCTTCAACTGCAGTGGCTCCCCTGTAGCTATTGCTTTGAAATTCATTGGGGTCGCATGAAAAAGCATTTTTTGTATGTGTACCATGTTCTCATTATTTTTTACTTTTACCGGCCCTACCCATTTTACGCTTCCCTCTTCAGTGCACAAACGCAAATGACAGACTCATTTAGTTTAATTTACTTTGTGCATGCCTTGTCGTTTGTACTTACTTTACCAGCCTTTTGCTGCACATCTGTGTACGGATAGTTGAAGTCTGAAATACATACTTGGAAAATTGTAACAGTCGATTGACGTTGTTATTGCGTCTGAGGGTCACATTGTATCTAGTCTGTGTGTGACAGTTCTAAGAATTTTTGCAATCAGGGAAACTTTTTTTCTGAATACATTTTTTTGTTGTTGTTTTATTTTTCTATTTCAATAAGCATCTTTCTATTTATTTTACCTCTCTGCTCTTGCACACGTGTATTTGATGCTTTTTAGAATTTCCCCCTTTTGGTTTTGAGTTCCATTTTTATTGCGAAATCATTGACATTTGATTGTGCAATAATATTGTCGGCAATTGAAATCAATATAGAAACAATATTTATATTAAATATTTATTTAAGGGAAATGGAGAAGTGCGAGAAGTGGCACAACACTCTCTCTAGAGTTCGTAAGCTGTCGATTATTTAATCGATATTACAGTTGAACTATCAACCTTGGAATAAAAATGCAACCGGCGTGGTGAATGTGACCTAGCGGATGATTTAGTTCACCAACTCACCAAACTTTAATTGAAACAAATTTATTTACTGAGTGGTGAATTTGTTCTTGGCCACACCTTTTAATCTTCATTTTATGGGAAGTTGCTTAGATTATATTAAATTAAGTTATACCTAACCAAGATTGGAGAATATGTTTATTTGAAAGTGTGCCAAAATTGTTGTTGAATTTTATGAAAAGAGAGAAAAGTGTACCTATTTGTTAAAAAAATTTTGAATTGAAAAGCATAATTTGGGTCGTTGCCTTGCGACATAAGGATAAGTACATATTTATTTGTCGAGGCAAATTTTGTATTTTGTCAATAAATTTAATTAAATTTTTTTTATTCACAAGTCGTTAATTGCTCACGAAAAAAAAAATTTATTTGGAGAACGATTCAACACATTTTTATATTTTTCGAAAATTAACAAAATACGAGCATTAATAATAAGATCTAAATATCTATAGCAGCAGATCGATAACAATGAAATTGTAATTTTTTCAGATTTAACAAAATAAAAAGTTATCGATTATATGAAAAAGTCTATAAAAATCGACAGTTATCGAAATATTGACCATCAATAATCAGCAGATCGATAACAATACGAGGGGTGCATGGATCACGAATGAACTTGTTATTTTTTTTGAGATTTTACAAAATTAAAAGTTGTCGATTATGTGAAAAAATTGATAAAAATCGACAGTTATCGAAAAACTTACTATCAATAATCAGCAGAGTGATAACAATACGTTAGGGGTGCATAGATCACGAATGAATATGTAGTTTTCTTGAGATTTTACGAAATTAAAAGTTATCGATTATATGAAAAAATCGATAAAAAACGACAGTTATTGACTTAACGAATAATGCTTCATTAGCTTCCCACTTTCACCAACGACGACAAAAAAGGCGACCAACAACGTTACACAGAAACCCAGTGTCTTACTTGCCGACTAGTTTTAAATCGGTTTCTATTCCGAAATTTCAAAAAAAACTTCGTTGTGACTAGTTCTCAATTGGATCCATTTCGCTTAGGCTTAGTTGAAATCGTTCAACCGCAACAGATTTTGTTTTCTAAGTACTAAAAAACTACCACACCCATTCTTTTATAAGCGCCATTTTGTTGCAAAGCACCTCAAAAAAAAAAAACGAAACAATATTTTATCCTCAAACCCATAACAAATCTTTCTTTCAAACTGTCTACCAAATTCAAATTACTTTTGTTTGCACCAACTGATTTACATCCACAAATCGCTTACTCGTTACAACAAAAGCTACCTCTGAAAGCATTGCACTTGGTTTCCAAACCCTTTTCTTGCATTTACAATTAATTGATTTACATAACTAATTGCTGCAACCCGACACCTTCTAATGCCAAAGAGTAATAACAAATTGGATGCATATTCATTAGGCTAATTAAAAAACGTTTACTTTACACTTTTCGCATAATGAAACGAGCCAAGTACCTTTGGAGATGATATCTTTTTGCTTTGTTTTTTTTTTTTTTGGACTGACTTATTTGCTTCTTTCGGTGTGTTGGTGCTAATGCCATTTGCATATTGAATTGAATACGAAAATGGTAAGGTAGTTAGCGCGTTTATGGAGGTGGGAAGATTATGCTGAAAGTACTTTAAAGTAATCCCGCAATTTTCGGGATTGAAAATATGTTGCTAAAAACTAAATATTTGTTTGATTGATTCATGAAAATACTCCAAAAATATTTTTTTGTTGTTAAGGTGATAGTCCCGAGATGCTGGAGGTACTTTATAGTAATCCCCTAATTTTCGGGATTGAAAATATGTTGTTAAAACTAAATACATATGTGTATGATTTATTTATGGAAATGATCCTAATCCATTTGTTGGTGTTGAGGTGATAATCCCGGGATGCTGGAAGTAATTTACAGTAATCCGGTAATTTTCGGAATTGAAATATGTTGCTAAAAACTTAGTATGTGTATGATTTATTTATGGAAATAATCCTAATTCATTTGTTGTTGTTTTTGAAATATCTTTAAAACTTTAATTTTACCGACTTTAAGCTTTAACTCAAATCTCAGAAAAAAAATCCTGAAATTCCTAAAGTACTAAAAATTAGCATCCCTGATACATCCATACGTACATCGCTGTGAGAAAAGATTACAAAATTGTAGAGATATTTTAAATTTTAGAGCTTTTAAACTGAGGCTAATTACAAGAATACTATAGAGAATTTTACTTACACTTGAGGGAAAGATTTTGCAAGTAAGTTCGTAATTAGGCGAACTCATTTTTGTGCCGCAAGTGGAATATTTGAACAAAGTGAGCCGTATTCTTTTGTTGGCGAGTTGCAAAATAACAACTGACGCAAGTCGTTAAAGTAGGCAGAGAGGAACACAAGCTCGGTAAAAACACTAAGTTCACCATAGATAATTTTGACCTAAATTGCAAAATTTGACTTATTAACTAGCAGACCTATTAAATAATGATTATTAATCTTAATCATTGATAACCAAATTACATTTTGTTCTGTTTTTGTAATCATTGATTAATTATGATAATCGAACATTTTTAGAATAATTAATCGATAAGGATTACATTTTGTGTTTGATTAATTAGGACTTATTTCGTTTTCAAATTTAATCCTAGGATTAATCAAATTAATCAAAATTTCAATTTGATTCAAATAGTTGATTAATTGCGATTAACTAGGATTAATAACAATTTGACTCCAATAAGTGCCGTTAATGAGAAAAAACGTGTTTTATATGGCTCTTATTCAAGCTCATATAATATATGGGATCAGGCTCATGAATTAATTTTTTTAATTTAAGTTAATATTGAAATATTTAAAATTGGTTATTAAATCTCGTTAATCACAATTAATCAAACATTTTAATCAAATTGAATTAAATTTAAAAACGATATAAATCTTCATTAATTCTCATTAATCGAACACAAAATTTAATCCTAATCGATTAATTCGAATTTCGAATATTATAATTAATCAATTAAATTAATAGAGCAGTTTAATATAATTGATTTTTAAATTTAATCCAGATCTAGCAAGCCTGTTAAGTTGTCCATTTAGCATATCCATTTCTTACTTCCTTGAACTTTCACTTTCATTTCAATGAATCTTTAACCCCTAGTCACCCACATTTTTTCTACAATAACACACAAGACATTCAGCTAGCTAGTACCAAGAAAAAGACATCCACAGAGATTATCTCACACTTTCTACAATTGCAAAAATTCTTTATTTTTATGGTTGCACTGACTTTGGTCGTAAATCTCGTACGAGTGTACGTTTTACTGTATCTAGTTCGAATTGCCGTAACGCCAAATGTGAGCAGCATATTTTACCCAAAGCTGTGATAAACTTGCGAAATGTTTTATGTTAACTTGTGGCTTTTGTTTTTTATTGCACTCAAAGTACAAATGAAGATAGTAACTATATGTTTTGTATGTGGTATTTTACGAAAAAAGTTTAAGCTCATAGGTCAACAGGTATGATATAACAAAAAAAAAATTTATTTTCTCTAATTAACTCACCGCACATAGTCCTGAGATATGAAGATATCTATTTAAGCTGAAAATTTGTCTTTTTCAATTAAAATATTTTTTTTTTCCTATTTAAAAAGGAATTCCTCATTCTTATAGTCTTTCCATAAATTAAATTTTCTCTCTCTCCCTCTCAAAACCACCTTTTTTTCTTTTTAAGTATTTCTCATTATTCATTATTCTCATGCATTAATTTATCTCATTTCCATTTCCAAAACGTATTCTTAATTACAATTTTTTTTTTTTTTTTGCTTTTTGTCATTTCGTTTAATTACACAGCGATGATGAGGATTCTGAGGAGCTTTCTAAATGGAATGCATTTGTGGAATCAATTAAATCGAAATTGACCGTAAAACAAGTAGTTGATGGCGTACGTGCTGGTGGATCATTGTCATTTGATTATCTACTATTGATTGTGACCGCATGGTGAGTATATGGAAGAGTAAAATAAATAATTGCAGCATAAGGAATTGAAAGAATGTGCAAAAAAGGCATCGAAATGGCAGTTGAAGAACATTTATCTAAGTTTTATGTTTTAATTGAAGTAAAAGGCACTGCTAGAAGCGTACAGAATTCATGTTTTACCCTCGACTCTAATTTCTTTGTGAGATTCCGGTCAATGCCTAACTAAATAGTGCATACTTTCAGGCGCACTGGGTACTGCTATGGTTTCCAGCATGAATTCTGTAAAATATTAAATAAATCACATTTATCCGAATTTTTTTTATAGAAGCCTTCGCAGCTCTTTGTAAGGATTCTATGAAAAAAAAAACAAAAGCTCATTTTTAGAATTGCTTAGGAAAGCATTTTATGGGTTGGCATCCTTACCACAATTTAGGAATTTCGGACGATTTTGAAATTTCCCCACACAATATAAGAAAATGAGTAGCATTCAATTTATTATTTGCTTTAAAGATAAAAAATATTAGACCGTTCCAAAATTGTAGTTTGAGAGTGAGCAGGGATGGAAAACGAAAAGTTATATTTTTATCTTTCTTATTAAAGTCGGGTCTAAGGAATTGTTTCTAAAGGAATTTAATAAATTTTCTGTCATTCTAGGATTTTCACAATTAAAATTCTGGACACTCTTCGGGTTTCTGTCTTTTTTTTTTAAAAAACATAAAAAAATCCAGTATCTTAAAAATCCGGAAATTTATTTTTTCTTGCTAGTAATGAGAGTTATATTTGGTGATATAGTTTTTAATGGCAGAATAAAAGTCCTTAGGATTCAAATTCCCTGTCCCTGCTTTCAAGTGTTGTATCGTGGTATCATCAAGATAGTTTTCAGTTTGTCCACCAGCTGTGCTTGGTTGTTAAAACTGCAGAAAAATTAATTCAGGCCAAGAAAAATAATTTTTATGAAATTTATTATTGTTAAAATATTTTTCCAGAAATAGTTTGATTAAAAGTTTTAAATTGAATAAAAAAGGAAAATTTTATAGACAACCTCCACTTCTTTCTTAAAGCTCCATTTTCGAAGCTAAACTAAACCTAAATATAAGAAAAAAAATTATTAAAAACTACGTTGGTTTTCTCCAAAAAAAAAAAAAAAAAAAAATTGGTTAAGTTGTTAAAATCCCTTTATTTGGACCTTTCTAGCAAAATAATTTTTCAATGAGATTACACAATATATACTGATTTATTTTCTACATTCTATTATTTAACAATATCAGAACCTTCTTCTCATTCATTTCAGCTCTCTCGCCGCTTTTGGTTTAATTGAGAACAATGCACCAAATATTGTTGCTGCAATGTTAGTCTCACCACTCATGGGACCGGTGATGTCGATTACTTTTGGAGTGATTATCTCAGACAGACAATTGATTGTGAGTATAACGCTAGAGAGTTTCGCTAATAGAAAGAGCTAAGTAAGAGAGCATTGAGAGCAAGCTAACAGCTTTGTTTAGAGGTAGCTTACTTGTAAGGCTTTTGGTAGGGGGTTCCTCTGTAGTGCAATTGAGTATGAAACAAATTTGATAAAATATGAAAGTAAAATAAAAAAATCGTATGTTATTAATTTAGTTTAGATTTAAATATTTTTTAAAATTCATATTCACAATTTTTCCCACTTTATATGGCCACCAAATTGAATTTAAAAATACAACATTTAAAATTCCTCTCACACGTTGCTTAGTTAATATTTTAGTTTAAACAGGATATTTGTTGCAATTCCTATTTTCGTTTATGCATATTACTTTTTACATTCGTTTGTCGCTTTACTTACATCATCTGTGTTTTTGTAATCGTAGTATTTTAATCTCTACTTTCTTTTATTAGACTTTTTATTTTTTGTTGACAACTTTGACCATGGCCGCGTTTTGCGTATTCTGTTATTAAAATGAAATGTAATAAAAAATCGAAAATTTATTTCCTTTGCGCATCATTCTGTATTTATGTATTTACACATTCAATAAACAAAAATGGAATTTTTTCATGCCAAGCAATGCGCATAAATGCTGGAATTATTAATGTGATATTTTGTATGGCAGGCCACTATGGTGGTGGGTTTATAGCACGAGCAAAACTCAACACAAACCGGTTGAAAAAGAGTATTGATTTTGAGTGAAATTGAAAAATTAAAATGAGGAGCAAAACAAATAAGACAAAAATAGTCTTGAAATCAGTGGAGATCCAGGATTTTGGGAAATTGGGTAGGTCACATTTTTTTATAACATTTCGAGGACAGCTTTTTTCCAGTGTTACTGAAAAATACCACTTTTTAGATTCCCAAGGAACGGGGAGGTTTGGACCCGAAAAATGTTCACGTCGATCGGCCCCTCTTTGAATTGATCCGCAGGTGAAATAAAGTTCCTGAATGTCAATAAATAATAATTTTCGCGAACTTCTGGAAAAAGTAGTTCGCTCCAACTATATGAATAATCAGTAATTCTAAGTCCGAATGGGCTCTTTGACTTATTTCAGTGGTTTTTTTTTGGCTTTTGAATATGTACAGGGATGTTACAGAAAAGTTAGCTCTCTTTAATTTTCAATTGTAGAAGCATTGACTCATAGAGAAATAGAGCCATTTGACTTTATTTAACATGGCTTTATTGCACCGAGCTTTAGTACTAGTTGATTTAAAAGCCTTCCTCAAAATCTTAGGTGTCGAGTTGGACTGTAGGTGGGAATTAAGACTAAATTTAACTTTGACCTTGAATGATTGAAAACTTAGCAAGAACTACTAGGAGTTTGAAAAAAAAAAATAAAATAAAATAAAATAACCGAACCGGTGAAAAAAAAAAATGGGGTTAGTTTTGGATGCATCCGAACACTATTGTATGGACTGTATTGTTCACATTTGTTTAAGCTTGTCCTATGGAGAGACCTAATGCACGCATTTATACTCGAACGAGTATGACGTGACCCCTACCAACCATGGCTAACCATGGTGAAACTCTGATTCCAAAAATTCACAAATTTTTACTAACACCGACGCATATTTTTAGAATTTGTATGACAAACGACAAGTGCCTAAAAGTATGCTCTCACACTTACACGCAAAAATCTTTTCAACATGGGTAAAAAGTGAACCTCTCTGAACAAAATTACCCACTTTTTTATCCTCTTTTTTAGTAAGCACGACTCAATGATTATCCAGATTTTTATCCGATCATGGTTGGCAGGGACTAATCTACTTTATACCCAAAAGGGTATTTTAACTCCTATAAGTATGCTATAAAAACTAAAATTTACTTGCACCCCTATAAGTATGCTACAAAAATAAATTTTTTTTTTTTTTTTTAAATTATAGCCAACAGTAGGACTAATAGCGAATCACTCTCTTTGGTGATGCGTTACAAAATTTCTTGCAGTGTATGGTTTGACTATGTACACACATGTGTATGTGTGAATGTTAACCCTTTTATATGGTCAGTCAAAGGCTCAAACAAATGAATAAAAATAACATACATATTTCCTGTTTACCACGAATTCTATACAATTTTTAATTGGAGCATCTCACTCGTTGTACCAACCTACGCACTTTAAATTAAATATATAGAGGAAAGCACAAATATATAAACAAACTTACTGCTTTTGCTATTGAATAGAACACGCTATATTTTAAGTGAATACTTTAACTATAACATTTTTTAAATAAATAAATTTTTATTTCCTCAAAAGCATATTGCTTTCTCTTACTTTTGCATTCATCACACACTCAATCTACTTTAGTTACTGCAAGCTGCTGATGAAGTACTTCCAACCTACTTAACGAGTTGACTTGGGCGCGTTACCACAACTCTATTTGCAAACTAAAATTATTTTTATATGAGTGTGTGTGTGTGAGTACTTGTTAAATCTTGAATGAAAAGTAGGAAGAAAAATTGTGAGTTGCATAGAAAATCGCAGACAGTTATAGACAGTCAGACACGCATGTGTTGCATAAGTTCATTGAGCGAAGGAAGTAAAGACACTTGGCAACTATATAACACCAGTGAGCAAGCATTAGCACCTGCTGTGGAAATTTTTTTTTTGTTTTTGCAAATTCAATGCACGTCTAGTTTGACACAAACACACGCACACACATGCACATGCACAAGTGTGTGAAAAGCGCGCTTACCTGTGCTTGTGTTGATATTTAAATGCAAATGTGACGCGTCTACTTTTTTATTTTTTTTTTATTATTATACTTCCGTATACAGAGAGCTTTCTTATTTGATCTCTTAGGCATTTTCGAGAATAATCTGAATTAGTTTCATTCTTACGTTTTGCATATTGCAATATTTTTATTACTTTTGCGTAGTAGAACACTTGATTGCTTTGGTAAAAGCGGAATTCAAAATGCGGTCGTGTGGTTGTTGTTGTTGCGCTTTGCAGTCTGTAGTTAGTCAATCAAAATGCGGAAGAGCGAACATGTAAAGAATCGAACATATATAGTGACTTATTCAAATTTAAATTTGAATGCATAACTCAGCGTATATGAGAGAAATAAAGTCTAAGAAAATGAATTCACATTTATATATCAATGAGCACATTGGCCTACTTTTAACGCTGGCACTTTAAGCTGATGGGAAATAAAATTTATTATAGAAAAAGTTCCAAAGCGAATTTTTTCAAATATTTTGAGTGTGACCACCCCTGAAAAATACCAGCAGTACCCGTAAATTAGGCTCAAATAAATGTTTTCAAAACTAAGGAAGATTTAAAGAAATTAAAAAAAAAAATTAAATTTTTTTCATAGAATTTTCATTGTTTGTTTTGAAACTCGCGTAAATTTAAGCCACTAAAAATACTTAAAATTTGTTACATATAATTTTAAGATTTTTTTTTTGAAAATGTCCTCACAAAATTTGTTTTTTTTTTTAAATTTTTTTGCTTTAAAAATGTTTGCAAAACTCTCAAAAACTTATAGAAATGAAAAAAAAAATGAAAATTTGTTTCAATGAATTTTTAGAAGTTTGTGTGATAACTTGAACATAAAAAAAAAATTTCATAGAATCTTTAGAAATTTGTGTTTCTAAGACGTGCTCAAAATTCGTGACAATTTAAAAGAAATTATCAAAAATTAAAATAATTTTTCACAGAAAAATTTTTCGGGGAGATTTAGAAAAAATTCAAAAATAAAATTAATATTTTGTTATAGAATTCTAGAATTTATTGTTTTGTAAATTAAAACTTTTTTCATAGAATTTTTAGAAATTTGTGTTGTTGAGACGTGGTCAAGATTCGTGAAAGGTTAAAAGAAATTACAAAAAATTAAAATAATTTTTCACAGAAAATGTTTCAGGAAGATTTGGAAAAAATTCAAAAATAAAAATATAATTTTTTTACAGAACTCTTAGAAGTTTTTGTTTTTAAAAGTAAAACTTTTTCTTAGAATTCTTTGAAATTTGTTTTGTTGAGACGTGCTCAAAATTCGTGAAAATTTAAAAGAAATTAAAAAAAATTTAAATAATTTTAACAGAAAAATTTTTCGTGAAGATTTAGAAAAAATTCAAAAATAAAATCAATATTTTGTTATAGAATTCTAGAATTTTTTTGTTTTGAAAATTATAACTTTTTTCATAGAATTTTGACAAATTTTTGTTTATAAATACTGATTGAAACTCTGTCTCTATATTATATGTAAATGTGCTAGTACGGCTGTTTGTTAACTTTTCACGAATAAACTACTTAACTAATCTTCATAAAACTTTGTAAGCATATTTTTGAAGGTATTAGCTTTAACATAGGGTAGGCAAAAAAATCTCCCATTGCTCTGTGAAAACCATATTGTAGGTATCAAAATAAGAAACTTTGCCGAAGGAACCATACCTGTAAAACGAATTCTGATGCCCCCCAATTTGGGTCGAACTTTTGGGTACGTATCATTTGTAAGCCTAATAATGCCCTACTCCCAAAACCAATTTGTGGTGTCCCTGTAATCCTTCTGCTAAAACCAAAACTCAACCCCCAACACAACATTCCCCCTTCATCGCATTTTTAGAGTTATGTACTAACACTTAAGTTCCTTCATTTATTTTGTTGCCGAGAAAATTTTTAATTTATGCCAAATCAGAAAGTTGTCGCTTGAAATGAGCTGTGAGTGTTTGCCTTGGTATTAACCAAAGCAGGCTAGTCTGTATATACAGTAAAATCTCAACTAAGCTGACACTTCTCACAAATCAGCTTTTAGCCGCATAATAAATTCCAGCATTCATTTAATGGGGTTTCACTGTACTTGCTTACTTATATGCATAACTTTACACAGTTTCTTCAAACTAACTGATTTATGAAGCTATTTGCGGCTTTGGCGTTAGAAAAAAGTTAGCCAACTTACTGTTAATATTATTTAAGTAAGCAAAGATAGCTTTTTACTCCCAAAGGTAGGCTGAAGTACTAAAGCTAACCATAAGGCGTTAATAAGTAGTAGCTAACAGGAGAAATTAAGTGAAAGTAAATGAAGTCGGAAAAAGTACTTGAAGTTGTAGCAGCAAATGTGGGGAGCACTATTAACTAACAGCAAGGGGAGATAGTGAGGAGGTATAAAATATGCAAGTTTACTTTGCTACTTTGCTACTGAGATTTAATTTGTAGTTGGGTTCACCGTGTGCTCTGCGCTCTTAAACTGACAGCGTAGTCAGCGGAATTAGAAAAAGTGAAACACTTTGCAAATGTCGAGGGGAGCTTTTCTTATGCTTGCAGTTTGTTGACATACATTTATTTTCATAATGAAAATCTTTTTTTTTTTTATTTAAAATAAAATTATGCACCACATGTCAGCGAAGAAGCTTTGAAATGTATAAAGAGAATTATTAAAGACGTTTGAAGAAAAAAACAAAAATTAATTAGCTCATGCTTACGAATTTATATAAGTAGACAGTTTCAGTTATAATTAGCAGCAAAGTGTTGTGAGTTTTACTGGAAAGTAACAGATATGAACTTCAAAAGAAATTATTTATTTTATTTAAAAAAAGCTCAGAAGCAAAGCAAACAAAAGCTCTTTTTGCTAAACCCACTATTGTTATCTATAGTGTTCGAATTACTGGAAAATTAACGGGTATTACAACTTCACTCTTTAGCCTAAATTTACTTTAAATTCCCGAAACTTTAAAAAAATGAAAATGAAAATTTATTCCCAGAACTTTATGCTTCAAAAAAGTGTTTTCATTATTCACCAAAATTTAAAGAAATTGAAATTTATAGAATTTTCTTTTGAAAATGTAATAAATAAATTTTAAATAAATTAAGAAAAAAGTTAAAAATCTTTACACAGAACTTTTATGGTTTTTTTTTTTGATAGGTACGGAAAATTCGCAATTTTTAGAATTTTGTTTTTTGAAAATGTAATAAATAAATTTTAAGTAAATTAAAAAAAAAAGTTAAAAATCTTTACACAGAACTTTTATGGTTTTTTTTTTTTGATAGGTACGGAAAATTCGCGAAAATTTAGAGAAATTAGAAAACAAAAAAATTTTTTTCACATGTTTTTAGAAGTTTTCGTTTTGAAAAGGTACCCATCGAAAATTTTAAAGAATAAAAAAATTAAATAAAATTTTTTATAAAATTTTTTGTTTTGAAATTTTAAAGAAATAGCAAAAAAAAATTTATTTTTCCTTATAATTTTTTAGAATTTTCGCGCAAATTTAGAGAATGTAAAAAAACTCAAATTTTTTAATAGAATTTCTAGAATGTTTTGTTTTGAAAAGGTACGTAAATTCGTTAAAATCCAAAAATAAATCCAAATTAAAATATTTTACATAGAATATTTAGGATTTTTTGAAAAAAAAAATGTTTTTCACAGAATTTTTTGTTTTAAAAATGTACCCAAAACTCGCAGATATTCAAAGCAATTAGAAAAAAATAAACATTTTTCCATAGAATATTTAAAATTTTTTTTTTCGAAAAGGAAAATTCGGGAAAATTCAAATTCAAAAATTTTTGCTGTAAAAATTCAAAAAGTGGATGTTTTGTACATGATTCAATTACACTGTCTTACAATGATTTTGCACCAAAGCTGATATATTTTTTTTTGTGCTCAAAGCATCGAAAAACATAGAAAAATGTGAAAAAAAGGGGGGGTAAACTGGAGAAATTCTGAGTTATTTCAATTTGACTGTTTTTTGAAAAATTTGCAAAATTTATCCCTGTTTTCTCACATTCAAACCTAATTATCTTCTTTGGTACATCTGCTATATCGACAATCTTTACTTTTATTCAAAAGGGAAGATTTTGCGCAAATTTTATGCTATCGCTCACTTTTTTTGACTTCCCCATTTAAAAGATATCGTCGAAAATGTCAACAATCAAATTTAACGAAAACCTCATTTTCGTTATATATACCGAGCTTTGACGTCAGAAATCTATAGGGCCGCTTAAGACATGACCAATTTTTTCCCTCCTATCTTGTAGGAAATTTTATAGCAAAAAATTTCGGTATATATAGATCTTGAAAAATATGCAAACTAATTGTCAATTTCGGCCTTTACAAAAAAAGGGCAAGTTCAGAAAAAATGAGAGTTTTTTCTAAAATACAGTTTTATTGTCTTTTCACGTAGTATAACTTCGTTTCTTTCAAAATTCATAATATTTGTTATTAGATAAGATAACATTTTTTTAATTTTCCTGTTCACAATTTTCATATTTTAATTAAAAACCCCCACTCATTGAATGAATTTTGAAATGTAAGTCTAGGACTGGACACAGCCATTTATTTGTTTACTAAAATCAGCTGTGTATGCCTATTAACATCTCTGATTTTTGAGGTGCCAAAATCGAGTATTGGCGAAACCCAAGAAAGTTAAATAAAAATAAAAATTAAGCGTAATACCTAAGACAGACATATGGTGTCTACACCACTATGTGTACTACAATGAAAGCTCAGGAAACCATGTAATAGCATAGTGACACACATTTGGTTGGCACTTACCAGCTGATTAAACAAAATAAAAAAGCAAAGTTAAAAATAAAATAAAAGAAAAATGAACTCAATGAAAACTCGAAACTGCGTGCTCCTTTGCCAGCTGCGTGCACATCTTTGCATATATATGGCTATTTTTATGTGCTCCATGCAGCTCATGGCTAAATTGAGCCCACACTGCAAATTTTTTTTTTAATTGCGTCGCTTCCAACGCCCTTTTTTGAATTTTTTTTCTATTTCTGATATAAATTTGTTGATTTTTTTAATTAATATTTGTTGTCAAAATGACATAAAACACCTGATTGTGACAGACGAATTGGCTATGTTCATTGCACTGCAACGTAGTACAATTAACAACTTCACTCAATTTCAATGGCTTCTTGCCTGCTTTCATGGTACGGAACTCAATATGCTTTCGAACTTAACTATTGAAACTACATTTTCTCAACTCACATCTTGATTTTTTTCCAAAAAACCTTGGTGATCAAAGTTATCGAGACCAGACACAAAAGGAAATGCACGAGTCGTATGATGGGGGAGTATGTCTGGTTCTTGGCACTGTCAGAAAATGACAAGGAGGAAAAGCCAAATCGAAATCTAAGATACACTTTCAGGAAATGTCGGAGTAATATAAAGCATGTAAGATTTGATCAAATAACTTGGGATAAAAAGAATACGAAGTTATACTACGTGAAAAGACAATAAAACTGTATTTTAGAAAAAATTCTCATTTTTTCTGAACTTGCCCTTTTTTTGGAAAGGCCAATTGGTTTGCCTATTTTTCAAGATCTATATATACCGAAATTTTTGCTATAAAATTTCCTACAAGATAGGAGGGAAAAAATTGGTCGTGTCTTAAGCGGTTCTATAGATTTCTGACGTCAAAGTTCGGTATATATAACGAAAATGAGGTTTTCGTTAAATTTGATTTTTGACATTTTCGACGATATCTTTTAAATGGGGAAGTCAAAAAAAGTGAGCCATAGCATAAAATTTGCGCAAAATCTTCCCTTTTGAATAAAAGTAAAGATTGCCGCTATAGCAGATGTACCAAAGAAGATAATTAGGTTTGAAAGTGAGAAAACAGGGATAAATTTTGCAAATTTTTCAAAAAACAGTCAAATTGAAATAACTCGGAATTTCTCCGGTTTACCCCCCACTTTTTTCACATTTTTCTATGGTTTTCGATGCTTTGAGGAGGAAGAAAAATATCTCAGCTTTGGTGCAAATAATTTTTAAAATTTTGTAAGACAGTGTTATAGAAGGTTTGCCAGCCATTGACGTTTATGACAGTTGACGAATTCAAGCTCACTTATTAATTGTCATCGGATTGCCATTCACAGACTGTGTTGCTTCTTTTCAGTAACGTTTGAAAATGGTACCAAAAACATAAAATCTCAATACCAAAAAAATGGTAGCATCGCTGGCTTCTGTTTTACTTTTATTAACAACAAAATTATAACAATTTAACTCTTTCACAGCCTTTTATAAGAATAGCGTTACCCGGATTTTGCCGATACGTACCCCGTCCATTCGTCATTATCCTAATTATTTATACGCTTCCCTGATGGCTAGTCGGATTTCTTCGCCCAACAAAGGGGGCACCACAAATCGGCGTCAAAAAGAGCTCGCTTCATCTCTTGTGTTCCACCTAAACTTTATCGCCAAAGGCGATGGATATTTTGCCGTAACGTTCAGTCGGATTGGATGCCCCTCCCCAAAATCTTAAAAGGTGGAAACTGCCAAAAAATCTATCTTAGTTGGTTTGGAAATGAGTATATTTATTGTAAACTTCAATAACCTTCTCATTCGTCCTTGAAGGTAATCTCGTGTAATTTAAGATATCTTACAAACTTTGACTGTACAGAACCAAATTTTACGGGAAATAAAGTGCTTTTGAAATGCTTCCCAAACCTCAAAAACTTTACACGTTATTTATATTTTAAAACCATTTTCCATTCAACAAATGGCAATTAAGGCAATTTACTTCCTGTAGTTTAATAAAGAACGTGTTTTAAAATGTCCTACTTCTTGAAAATACTTTCGAATTTAAAAAATACATTCCAGAATTTACTACTACTTTTATTCGGAAGGGGATCTGTTATTTCCCTTTTTTGTACATTTCGTAAATGCAACTGTGCTAGGTGCCAATTAGGGAGCTTCAATTCTGATCTGTCAAAGACTAGCAAACCTTGTATAATTCAACAATGGTTTTGTACTCAGGAGGATAAGAAAAAAAAAAGTGGTGAAAAAGAATTTCTAATAATTAAGTTTGATTTTTAACCAATTTAAAATTTATATTTTGGCGCACTAGAAATTGCTGGTCAACAAAACAAAAAAAAATTTTCGGGTTTTTTTTAAATACTTTTTTCAAACCGAAATTTACAAAATTTTCTTAGTACCTAAACTTAGCACCCTCAAAATCCATTTCAATTTCACTAAACCTACGCACGTCATAAATTCGAAAGCAATTGTCTGTTACGCAATTGTCGTACTGCGTAAAAACACATAGAAAATTATTCTTTCACTTTCATGCTTCAGCGCATTATTAGCAAATGTGTGCAGTGAATGTATGGTGCAAGTGACAGCTTTTCAAGTGCATTTACGCGACGATGAGCGAGTCACGCACGCGCACTATTCCACCAACATTCAACAGAGTCAACATACCACCACAGACATTGCATACTTTTAGGGGGCAAATGTGTGTGGTTGGGCATGTGACAGGCGTACGTAGCGCATACTGACAGTGCGTTATAACATTACCAAATACAATGCAAAGAAATGTATGGCGTGAAAAAAGAAAAAAAAAATTTATATATGAAACTTTGCAATAAAATTCAGCAACATGCAGTGCAAAACAGAAGAAAGTAACAAAAGTAAATAAAGATTTCTGAAAAATGCATGCTTGTATGCACTCTGATCTTGCCACTTGTTACTGTCGTACTGACATTCATACATACATATTTCAAAAATGTAGAGTTTTTACTGCAACTGTTTTTCTTCTTTCTTCAACAACAACAACAACAATCAAATTTCTTTCTTTATTTTGCTTTTGTGTTCTTTTATTGTTTGTTTAACCCGATTTTCTTCTCAAGAACTCGTTGGAATGTTTTTTTTTTTGTTTCGCGCTGATGGCATTGTCATCTTTCAAATGCAGTTGTTGGCATCAAAATTTGGGTTAACATGCCAAGCGCTCGTATGTGGAGTATTTTTCTGCGTAATTCTTTATTGCGGTTTTCTTTGGTGGTGATATTTAGTTGGAATGTTGCATCTTCATTTGGCGGTTTTTGATTGTCTGCTACTCGAAAATAAAAAAGTAAATTGTTGGAGTGGTAACACAAAGGAAGTTGTGGTAGTCTAACTGGATTGATAATTTGTACTCAGAAGCGTAGAAAGTAAATAGTAAGGGCGGATGTATTTATTTATATAAAAAAAAAATATATTTTTTTTTTAAATATTTTTATTACTTCATCACATCAAAAATAAATTCGAAAAATCATACCAAAGCCGCATCCAAAAAAAAAACCTGTTAAATGCCACCTTAAAGCAATCCTTAAAGTATGCGATGCTTGTTTAATTATTTCTAATGCGTTCAGAAATCATCTTCCTGTAGCGGCAATGCGATTGCATAATTTTAGGCACTTCTGATATTATTTTTAAAATAAGCTCTATCATAGCAGTGTTCAATACAATCCATAATTTTCTTTCACCCCTTTTAAATATTATTTTCTTTCACAGCGCGTGGGTTTCATCTCTTTAGGTGTTGGCATGTTTATTTCAGTACTTTTTGGATTCATTTTTGGTCTACTTTTGGGCACGACAGAGATGCCTTGGGGTGCAGGTGATTGGCCGACAGAGGAAATGCGTGGCAGGTGAGTAATAAAAAAAACTATTAATTGAAGGTCCTTCAACAGCTTTTGACCTCCACAAAGTCTTTGAATGAAACGATTTTGAGTAAGTTGGGATAGGTCGATTTTAATTTCTGTAGCCTACTTTTAGGTGTTAAAAGTAAATCTTTATGACCATGCCAAAAAAAACCGATCACGTCGACCCATATAAAGAGCTCAAGACTGACATTGGGACACATCCTAGATTCATTTTAGACTCAACGCTTTTATTTGCAGAGTCAAATTAAATATATAGTATTATATATTATTTTCTAAATCTGTAAGCGAATTTATAATTTGACCGAATTTAAGGAAAATTGTCGCTGCAAAATTATTGTAGAAAATATTTTCCAACTAAACCAATGCTACAAGCGTAATTGTTTGTGTAATTATTTAGGTGCGCATGTTAGCGTAACTAGAGCTTTTGAATCCCAATCTGCGGTTATAATCATGTTTTCAGCTATTGTTATGTCACTGCCAAAGGCTACTGTTGTTTTGCTTGTTTGGTCAAAATTCAACGCTACCCACGCTTTGTTTACGCACACAAATGAATAACTGACCACATGTACATATCCTGCTAACCTGAATTGGGTAACAAGCTGGTTAGTCAGCTACACTTTTTTTTATTGTGAAACCAACATTAAAGCATATTTGTATGGAAAATAAAAGGCGCCTGAAAGTATGCAAACCTTTAGTCCTGAATCCGATACGGCTATGAGCGTCTCTATACTTACTATTTTTTAACCACGTTTTTGTTGTGCGCGAGTCACTGTTTAACATATTTGTTAGACATTGGTAGTTCGCAGAGGCAAAAAAAAATTCATAAAAAAGTGGGTAATTTGATCTTAAAAAGTAATTTTTACCCATGTAGAATAAACTCCTACCTTTTTATTTAATTTCTGAAAGGTCGCATACTTTTAGGCGCTTTTTCACAAAAATTGAAAAGTACTTTTGCATTGAAGATGATCAAAATTTTTATTTTTTTACCAGCTTTTGTTTTATTTCTTTAAATCTAATTTCTGAAAGATTGCATACTTTTAGGCGCTTTTTTCATACAAATTCAAAAGTGCTTTTGCATTGATGGTAATACAAATCTTTAGTTTTCCTACAAACAGAGTTTTCATCACGAGGTGGTTAGCAGTGGTTAATAATGGCTAGTAGGGTAAAAATACGAATACCAACACACACATACAAACAGAATAATATCAAAGTTTTTATTGTTTTTGGCTTTTTGGTTGCGCTCGCACAAACCAACCCAACAAATTTAGCGCAAATATTCGTGAAAGCAAATTTAAAATATATACGATAGTATGTGTATGTTATGCTATGTTGTGGAAACGCGGTTGTTTATGTTGGCAATGTGGCGCATGTCACTGTTCAACATGACACCATTACAACTGTTCCAGAAAATTTATGTTCAGGGAGTGGTGTAGAGACGTCGGCAGCCGCTTTGGCTGGGTTAATGGTAAGCGGTGTTGGACATAATCAATAAGTGTTGACATAACAGGAGAGTTTAATTGAATTGATTTGTGCCACGTGTTTATTGTTGTTGTTTGTTTTGTGTGGCACGTCTTCTAGAATTTGAATAATTTTTTAATTAATGTGCAAAATAATTGATTGCGTGTTTTAATCATGCTCTAATGAAAGTTCTTTAACTGCCGGCATACAATTATTTGTCAACATCCCAACTCTTCCTGCAATCGATTTTAATATATTTACAACAATAACAAAAACAACTGACACACAAATTGCTGGGAGAGTACATATCTAATTTTCTAGTCTAACTTTAGGTTATATTTTTAAAACCTTGAACGGGATTAAATTGAAATATTTCTCACTTATTGAGCTAAGCCTCTGGAATGCAATGAATTAGGTTTCTAAACAAATTAATTATATTCACAAAAAGTATTTAAGCTTTCAACTTTTCATTAGTCATTTTGTATTCTTATCTCAGAAAGTGGCAATTTCTTATGTTTTTCTTTGGCGTAAAGTGCCTCCCACAATGGCTTAAGCAAGTGAATGTAACAAATGACTGACAAATAACTCAACAAATTCTTTAAGACACATTCAAATTAAGCTTGCCGTATTGGTAGTAGCAGATAAGGAATACGAAAAACACACTTAAAGTAAATAGCAGTATTAATGATGCTTGAGTGTATTAATAATTTAAGACGCTTTAAGCTGAGACAACCAAGTTATTTAAGTAAAATGAAGTGTTGGCCTTAAGAATTAATAAGTTTGTACATAAAAACATTTACATATATGTTGTTATAGAAACTAAATTTTTGGGGATACAGTTATTGATATTGGAAGACGATAGATTATGTACTCGTAGAAGAACAATTTTGCGGGTGAAATTGGGCGATTTCGAGCAAATTAAAGAACGCACCAAATAGTTGCTTTTTTTCAAAAGGAAGTTGAACAAAAGAGTAAGTGTGGGCGAAAACCACTGTGGGGAAAAAGCTTCAAATTTCACCAATCCTTAGATAAATTTGAATCAATCTAATTTTGGTGAGATTCCCTACCGATCAGATTTTTGATGCGTAACAAATCAGTTGGTTCTCAGGTATGAGTGTGTAAGGCATCAGAATTTTAAAACGATGTCTGTCTTAAAAAAAATTGCATGAGTTTCCCTGCCGGTAAGTTTTTTGATGAGTAACAAATCAGCTGGTACTCAGGTATGAGTGAGTAAAGCATCAGAATTTAAAAAGATGTCTACAATAAAAACCAAAAAAATTAGCCAAAGTGTTTCGCTACCGGTAAGGGTTTTGATGAGTAACACGTCAGAAGGTAGTCAGGTGTGATTGAGTAAAGCATCAGAATTAAAAAAAGTCTGCAATTGAAAAAAAATAATTGCGCACTCTTTTTCAACTTTTTTTTTGTTTTTCGCTGTTCATAGTTTTATCCATTACTGATTGGCACCTTTTGGGATTTGATTTAGAAAAAAGTAATAATGAATGAAGCAATCTCGTTCAGAGATTTTCGCTTTTCGACAGTGGTGATAATGCTTTTCCGTGCATACTTTTAGGCACTCAAAAAATCCTTTGCAGTTGCTCAGATTCAATAATTCTCACAATTTGCTTATAGCTTTAAAAAGCTCTAATAAATTCCTATTTAAAAACTCAACCCTACCAAAGCGAAACATGTCACTTTTCCCAGGTTTAACTTAAACACGCCTATTAAAGCGAAACCGTCTGCAATACACTCACTAGAAGCTTTAACAATTTTTTAGAAAAACAAACAAATTTAAGCTCATTGATTTTGCCTTCCCCTTCACTTGTTTAAATCACCAAAATGCTAACACACGCGACATGTGGTTAGTGAATTTGTCATATCGGCTTTAACAGCTTAAATTGCCGTCACGGCTCTTTCTATAAAGTTTTGTGGCAAAAATTTTTTTGTATTTTGTTTTCTATTCAAAATAGCTTAACAGCAAAATTTAAGCGCTTTATGTACAACTTTGTTTCCAATTTAAAAGGAATTTGGCTTAGTCAAATACAGACGACAGTGATATATGCGCTTAGTCGAGCGTACAAAAAAATGAAAATCCTCTCTAACAAAATTCATTTTACATGTAGAGACTTCATTAGCGTTGAGTTTGTACATCTTGAATCAAAAAAGAGTTGGAAAACAAAAACACCAAAAAAAAAAAAAAAATTAAAAAAAAATATCGATGTGCCAGGCGCCAAAAGCCTTCATAGAATATATACAATTCTATAGCTTTTGTTTTAGGTAAAATATAAATTAAGTTCAAGGGTGATGGGATTATTGGGTAATGGCGTGTTGTTGTGTTGCGATAAAATAAGTTGCCACAAAATTTGTTAAGACACAGCAATAAATATTTACAGCGTCTGTGGGTAAGTAAGTGAAAGCTGTCTCTTACTTCACTTACTCGCCGCCAACACGCCTTCATCACTAACTGGGTTGAGTTGTTTTTTAGGAATGGTTGCTTGTATCTGTCTATTTGGTTAATATGCGGTTGAGCTCGTGGTAACCACACATTTTTCCTTTTAGTAAATTTATTTCAGTTCGTTGATTGTTTGTGCTATTTAATTAGTCGTAATTTGATAATTGAAAGCCCTTTTAGGACACACGTACATGCATTTAGTCTAGAATGTATCCGGTATGAGCCGCAAAGGATAATACGACTAATATCAGTTCTGATGCGTTGAACTGTTCACATTTGTTTGAGCATGTTCTAAGGAAAGACCAAGCGTGCCCTCTATACCCAAACAGGTAAGAAAGCACTAATCTACTTTGTACCCAAACAGATAAAGCCTAAAAGTATGCTACAGAAACTAAAATTGACTCAGTCCCCTAAAATTATGCTAAACAAAAGAAAAATTTGAATTACAACTAAGGGCCTAATTAAACTTGGACCTCTCTCCTTATAAACTATTCTCTTTATAACTAGTCACAGTTTTAATTGTTGTAACTATAATAAATTTAATTTGATGCTGTGTGTTTTTAGGCGTTGAGGCGAAAATTTCGGATTTAATTACCTAATTTACGGTTTGTAATTATTGCCACATTATCGGATAGGGTTGTAGTGGGGCGTGTGTTTTTTTTTTCTATTGACTAAGATGCGTTATGCATAAACTTTAAGAAAAATACTGAACAGAATTGTTTTTTTAAATAAACTTGAACATACATACATTTCATAAGAAATACAAGCTTTCGCAAGAACATAGACTCAATTACGATCTCCTTCATAGCCCGACAAATAAAATACCAGTTTTTTTAATTCGCTACATTTTCTAAATTAAAATTTGTCTTTGTAATAAGGAACACGAAATTTCTTGAAATTCAGAAGCTTTATAAAACAGGCGTGCTTAATTATTTCATAGGTTTAAAGCACAATTTTATAACAAAGCCAATTGAAGTTTCAAAGGACAGCAGGAAAAATAAGCTTATTAGCTTGCTGGAAATTTTTTTCTTCGAAATTAGTAATCACCTTAGAGCACTCATTGGTTTCTATATTAATTAATTTCGCTGCATTTGTGATAATTATTACTGATAATGAGCAAAAAATATGTCATCATACAAGCTTTTACACGAGAACGAGCTACAAAGGTGACTTGAATAAAAACAATTTATACAGAGAACTATTTAGATGTTATAACAAAACGTGGGTAGGGGAACAAAGTTGCAAGATTATGAATTAATGTAAATCAGAAACCATTTAGCAGAAACCAAAGCGCTCAAAGTAGCAAAGGCAATTTTTTTAACATCGAAAAAGTAATGGAGAAAGATAGGAGCCTAGAAGTATGCAGCAATTTTTAACGTTTTATGTTTTGACTCGAAACTTATCGGCTTGGCGATTATTTGATTTATTTGCCTACGTTGAGATAACCCAGAACAGCTGTATTGCCTTAATGGGGGCTTGTAGCCCGGAAACACCCTGCTCATAAACTCACCACTGACTTTACTTGTAAAAATTATGGTGCAGAAGTTTAGGCGTTTTGCTCTTGCCTACAATCTGAAGTCAGCTAATTAGTAATACACCTTTTGGAATTAGATATTACTCCCATTATTTGAAGTCATTAAAATCACAAAAATTTAGTTCCTATTTTTCGGCAGAACAAAAACAAAATTGATTTCCTAGAAGCTTTTAATTTTGTACCCCTACATTTCGATTAGCTAATTAGTGCTAATCGAAAGCAATTCCAAAAGAACTGTTCACTTTCGAAAAAGGCGCTTAGAAAACAACAACATGTTCAACAATAATAAGCTTTCAAGGTGTAGTACTGCGATACTCCGGGAAGTAAAACAATAGGCTAGAATAGTTCTGAGCTAAAGATATACAGACCAGAAGCAAAATCAAAACGAGCGAACAAAAGTAGCATTAAAGTTGCTTTGGTAGACTAAAACAGCAATGTGAATGAAGAAAAGCTAAACAAGAAAGCACAAAAATGGAATGCGTGCATTGAAAAATTCAAGAAAATCGAAATAGGAAAAAGACGAACAAAAAT
The DNA here is from genome assembly GCA_951509765.1 of Sphenella marginata. Lineage (NCBI taxonomy): Eukaryota > Metazoa > Arthropoda > Insecta > Diptera > Tephritidae > Sphenella > Sphenella marginata. The sequence continues at coordinate 98,635,193 of OX608080.1, read as the reverse complement.
GCTACAATTTAAGTACATTTCCAGAGTTAATGTTGGTGTTCTGAAGCTAACAAAAAACTTGTTGTTTTCTCTGAAAAAAAGTCTGGCCGTTTTTTTAATTTTTTTCCTAGAAACATCAACATAATTACCTCTGACAAATAAGAAAATTGTGGCTTCGCGGAAACTCGTTAAGCCGTCTGCTTTTGTGCTAACGTTTAAAAATGCGGGCGAATAATTACTTTTCAATAAAATTCAGGAAAAATTGTTGTGAGTGAATAAATTAAAAAAAAAAAAAAAAAAAATACGAGCACTTCCGAGAAAATGTTTTCTTTATCTTTTATTATGTGTTGTTAGCGCTTTTTTGTTGTTTGGACATTTTGGGTTTCATTTGGGAATCATTTCGGGATCACTGCGGTACTAATTTCGGGACTTTTTCGCAATCATTTTGTGATGATAACAAAAAAAATATGTCTAAGTGGAACGATGTAAAAGTTTCCAAAATAATCCTGAAAAAGTCTCAAAACGATATAAAAAATTTCAAAATAATTCAGAAATGATTCCCAAAAGTTCCCAAATGGTTTCGAAACAGTTCCGAAATGTAACTGAGCAATCGGGAAGTAAGAAGTGAACTACTGTCTCGTGTACTGTGCTACTATCGGTTTTATTGTTATTTTTGAGTTGCTTCTTTTGCATGTTATTTTATCTTATGTTATGTTATGTTATGTTATTTTATGTTATGTTATGTTATGTTATGTTATGTTATGTTATGTTATGTTATGTTATGTTATGTTATGTTATGTTATGTTATGTTATGTTATGTTATGTTATGTTATGTTATAGTATGTTATGTTATGTTATGTTATGTTATGTTATGTTGTGTTATGTTATGTTATGTTATGTTATGTTATTTTATGTTATGTTATGTTATGTTTTGTTATGTAATGTTATGTTATGTTATGTTACGTTATGCTTTTTATGCTATGTTATGTCATGTTATGTTATGTTATGCTATGTTCTGTTCTGTTATATTATTTTATTCTATGCAACACTATGTGTTGTATTTATTTTGCCATGCATTCTTACGTATTTGATTATTTTTATCATTCTCACATTTTTATTTATGTTTTTCTATTTTTTTTAACGAGCCCAATTCTGCATATCATTCGTTATGTTTGTAAGTGTGCGTAAGTATGTACGAGCTTCTATCAAAGCAACACCAAATGAATGTTAGCGCCCACTGCGGTTGACACATGGCATCTACCAGCGCTCATTTTTAATACGATCTAATTTGATAAGTGTTGGAGAACTGTCAGCAAAGACTATGGCACTCATGTGAAATAGCAAATGCAAATAGCAAGCAAAAATATGAATATATCACAGGCGGATGCATGGGTGTGGCTTTTGGGTCCGAACCCTCCCTTCGGTATCCAAAATGTTATAATTTTCAGGAACTGCGGATAAAAGAGTTCTTCGAAATTTAAAAAAAAAATCCAAATGCTTCTTTTGGAATCTAAAAAATCGTACTTTTCAGGAACTGCGGATAATAGAGTTCCTCGAAATTTAAAAAAAAAAATTTGCCACCATTTTCCAAAATATTGAATCCGCCACTGGAACGTATGAAGATATTTATTTTTGCACAACAGATTCACTTCATATTCACATCAAAAACTGGCTATAAGATTTTGCAGATGTGTCACCTTTTTCGAAAGTGATATAAGTGCACTTTGTTGATTTTGATTCTGATATTTTTTTTAGCTCAATACCCCTTTCTATCTATTCACAGTTCACTCTCCCTTTTTTTTTAAATTATGCAGTTACACGATTTTCGGAAAACACATCTATTTAATGTAAGTGTGTGACCTTGTGTTAAGACATTAGCAACGCAAAGAAAAAGCGCAACAACAATTCTCCTCTACAGAGTCACATTAAAAAACGTTAACGCGCTGACATTTTCACTTTTGTACTTTACATTGAAAAGGGTACAAAAGGCAAAAAAAGGGCCATCCTAACTCAGTCTAACCTTGATTGAATGAAAAGATGAAAACCGCTTGCTAGATAAGTGCATAATTTGCTTTCATAAATAAAAATTTGTTTGAAATGTAAGTCAAAGACTTAAGAGATTTCTTGCTTGCGCGCATTTTATCCCCGAGTTTTACTTTTTTTTTCATTATAGAGCTGCCATAGAAAAATTGTATGCGTAAACAAGTTGTAAGAAAGTTCACGGCTGTTGCATGCGTTGACAAGTTTATGCAATTTTTAATTTAGTTTATAATTTGTGCTGGTTTTTATAAATAAAATTAATTATTTTTTAAGTTTTTTTCTAGCGCAATTTCATGTTTAGTTTGATTTCTATAACAACTTTGATTTTGCTTACAGAGGCAACTCGCGCTCGTTATGGATGGGTGTAATGTGGGCTTTAACATCTGGCACTGGCGTAGCTGTGGCCTTGTTGCAAGGTTCTGCTGGACCATTGATAGGTGTCGCAATTTCAGCATCACTGCTGCCACCTATGGTTAATTGTGTAAGTACGCTACATGAGAAATGTGTGAGAGAGACCGAAAGAGAGACCGGGGGAGAGAGGGAGAGTTGTGGTGCTTTATTAATTGAAGAAGATGTGTAGAGCGCACCACATACAAAACCAGAGAAAGAAAGAGATCGCTGTATGAAGTGTTGTTTGTTGTAATAATTTTATGTTGTTGTGCAAAGTGAAAGAGTAATAAAATTTAGGAAAATTTTATTTTAATTTTTTTTTTAGCTTATGGCCTTTTCTCTTGTTCTTTCCTTATTTTATTTTCTTAATATTTTTGTTAATTTTTATTATTTTTGTTGATATGCGTTTTTGTTTTCTTTTTTTTAATCTTTTTTATTTTTTCTTTATTAATTTTGTGTCTTATTTTTTTTTTTGTGTTCGATTTAACATTGTTATTTACTTCTAAAAAAAACTTTTACTACTTTTGTTTTTCAACAATTTTTTTTACTTTTGTTTTAGTATATGCTTTTTTCGGTTCATCGTTTTTTTCCCTTACTTTTTAGTATTTTTTCGTAATTTCTTTTACTTTTTTTAGTTTTTGGCTTTTTCTCTTGTTCTTGTCTTTTTTTCTCATTTTACTTTCTTAATATTTTTGTTAATTTTTACTATTTTTGTTTATATGCTTGTTTCGTTTGACCTTTTCTTGCTTTCTTATTTTTTTACCTTTTTATTTTGTCTTATTAATTTTTTGTCTTATTTTTTTTTTTTGCTTCAACATTTATTATTTATTTTAAATAAAGCTTTTATTATTTGTAATTATTTTTGTTTTTCATCATACCACACACAGCCCGAATCAAACTATGCTAACATGGCTCACTTTAAACTCTACTTTTTCTCTACTTTTTACTACATTTTTATACCTTTCATGAACATGAAATGGTATTATAACTTTGGTCCGATGTTTGTAAGTATGAGAAGAAGAAGAGATAGACCCACCATTAAGTATACCGAAATGATCAGGACGATAAGCTGAGTTGATTTAGCCATGTCCGTCTGTCCGTCCGTCCGTCTGTCCGTCTGTCCGTCTGTCTGTTTGAACGCAAACTAGTCCCTCAATTTTAGACCTATCTCGATGAAATTTGGTATAGGGCCGCCATTTTGCATGGGATTAATCATTTGTCGGAACCAGCCAGATCGGACCGATACAAAGCATAGCTCCCATACAATCGATTGTTCCGATAAACGGGTTTTGGTCTATAAATCTTGCAATTAAAAAGCTAGGACCGCAAAATTTTGCACTTTTCGTACATATTGTATAAGTAACATGTGTAGTGAAAATTACTCAAATCGGACCAACCAAACATATAGCTCCCATATAATCGATAGTTTCGATAAATGGGTTTTGGGCTATAGATTTTGCAGTTAAGAAGCTAGGAACGTAAAATTTTGCAGGTTTGGTACTTATTACATATGTGATTTGTGCAGTGAAAATCATACAGATCGGACTAACATAACATATAGCTCCCATATAATCGATTGCTCCGATAACTCTGGTTTGGGCCATGTATTTTCAAACAGTTTTGAAGAGTTTGTACCAATTGTAAATAAGGATCGGACACTTAAAAAAGTTATGCGTATTCATGAAAGGTATGAAGCCTTCGGCACAGCCGAAGACAGCCCTTTCCTTACTTGTTCAGTTTGATTTCTCTGCTTAAGAGACTTTCTAGGTGTCGATGTGGGACCACCTTTTTAAAAAAAGAAAATAAAAAATAAATCTGAGTTCAAAGAACTCCTCCTAAGCTCAACAACTCAAACAGCACAACTTCTGCGCTTCTAACTTTTCCTCAGAATACCTCAAATGCCATACCAAATACCTTAAATGATCAGCAAAATCAAAGAAAACTAAAACCCAAGCGCATTCTACCTTCTTTTAAACGCAAATCCATTTTTGGTTGAGTGCGCCAAAATAATGCGAAAATAATGCTGCGGCGATAAGTTATGTCTGGCAAACACTAAGACATAAATCTATTTAAGCGGCCGAATGCAATTTTTTCCACACCTTCGCCGCAAGAATAAAAAAAAAAACTTAAAAAGCAAAAACAAAGATGAAGAGACTAGACAAAAAAGCGCGCCAACGAAGTGAACTATAAACGGCAAAAGATTTAAAGTTTTTGTGAGCACCGCAATGTGTATGGAGCGCGCTTATATTGCAGTTATTATGAGGTGGAGCCAAACATGACTACCAAACGGTAATTTTTTTTGCATCACCCAATAAACAATTTTTTGTTGAATGAGGTAAAACGATGATCAGCTCAACTGAAACAGACAAAACTTCAGCGAAGTTTATTTCAAAAGCCATAAGAGAAAAAGGGAGAAGTGCTTTCGCATAATTAAATCCGTAATACAAACCAATTTAAATTCCTCCGCCAGATGTCACTGTTAATTGTTAAAAAATTTGTTTATGTAGACTTCGAGTTTTGATGTCACATTTACATCTCTTTCTCGATTTTTCTTCGAGCTATTTTCTTCGGTCTCCTCAATTTTGGTGACCTGGGTTATGTAGCCGCATAAGTAGCATACCCCTGGTGTATGCGCCGACAAATGCTTCACAACCAACTGGATGCCCATTATATTGCTAGTGGTTTTGCGGTGTAGAGAAATTGGATCGTATTGTTTTTAGCGCCAACATCAAAAAAAAAAAACAAACAAAAAAGTAAGGAAAGGGCTGTCTTCAGCTGTGCGAAAGGGTTTATACCTTTTACGAACACTTGGAACCTTTTTAAGTGTCCGATACTTAGTTGCAATTCGTACAAACTCTTCAAAACTGTTAATTTAAAGATACATAGCCCTATTCCCATTTATCGAAACTATCGATTGTGTGGAATCTATATTTTATGTAGGTCCGATTTGTAAGATTTTCACTACACACATTATATAAAAAACGAGTACTAAACTCGCAAAATTTCACTTTCCTAGATTTTTAATAGTAGGTAAGAGTCACAGACCAAAACTCGTTTATCGGAATTATCGATTATTTTTTATGTATGTCCGATTTGGCTAATTTTCACAACAAACTTTACATTTTTAATATGTACCAAACCTGCAAAAATTTTGCGTTCCTATCTTTTTAATTGTAAGAGTTAGAGGGTAAAAATCGTTTATCGGAACAATCGATTGTATGGGATATATTATTTACATTGATCCAATCTTTCTGGTTCCGGCAAATGATTAATATAAAACAAAATGGCCGTCCCCGGTATACTTATTGGTGAGTCTAGGTTTTCTTCTTCTCATACTTAGTTATAATACCATTTCATGTACATGAAGGGTATATAAAACCAAAAAAAAATTGAAGAAAATCTGGAACAAGGCACAAGTTGCGGGCGGTAAAAGCGAGAACAATTTAGACAACAAAGCCGATAAAAACTATGACTATAATAAAAACCACAAATGTAATGGCCAACGAATGAACAAAGAGCGCTTTGTCTATTTGGCACGCGAAAGAATGTTTATTTAATCCCACATACAAGCTGAGGTCCGAATAGTCAAAAGTAATCCAAACCGAAATGTGGGCCAACGGTTTGTGGCTGTGCATGCGTTTGTGTGTATGTTTGTGTGTGTGTGCGTGAGCTTGTGCTATACAAATATTTATGAGACAAATGCAAGAATTTGTGGACCACTATTTGACCGAAGGGAAAAACATGAAATTTTTGGCAATTTATAGCCAGCATGGAGCAACCAACAACCGTGCCTACATCACACTTGTAATGCTCTAATATATATTTGATGACAATAAAAGCCTATACAACAACAAAACACTTGAAAAAGGGGGGCACAAAGAATGAAAATGAAACCACAAGCAAAATTGAAAGCGTAAATATTTGAGTTTAGCTAACAACACACACACAGACGTCATCATTACATACAAATAAATGAATAAATAAATATAAGTAAATACATGTGTGTTTGTGTGCGTGTAAGTAGTGAACAACAAATATTTACCAAACTAACGCTTTGGACTCACTTTGGTCGTTACGAAACCACAAATGTCCACGCCGACGACAACGACGACGACTGACGATTAATTGTCGCACCGCATGCTGAGTCCCTTAGATCTGCTTTATTGGTTTGACACATATTTATGTATATGAGCTCTAGTACTTGTGTGTGTGTGCCATTGAAAGGCTATTGCTATGCATATTACATATATTTGTACCTAACACAAATATTTGTTAGCAAATATATTAATGTCCATTGGACCTATTTCCTCAGTCGCCGCTCATGTTACAGAAACTTGCGCGCTGGTGTCCATTTGATTTATTCTAAGTCAAATCCTTAAGCTCGTTTGTGTTAGCATATTCTATAAGAGTCTTTGTGTACAAACAAACATGAATGTTTAACCATGTAGGTACAGTGAATCATAGACAAAATGGGACAAAGTAAAAGGTTTGATAAACAATTTTTTAATAAAAATTTTAAATTTTTTCAAATGTAACAATGCAAGCAAAACCGACAAAGTGTTTCTTATTAAAATTTTTGGCTAAATTTTTCGGAAAAAAATTCTTTAAGAATATATGTATAGAATGTTTTGATTTATAGATTTAATAAAAAGATTTTTGCTAAATTTAAAAAAACATAAAATTTCTATATTTCCAAAAAAAATTTCATTTTCATGAAAAACTTTTGCGAATTTTGGAAAAAAATATTCTTTAAAATTATCGCATAAAATTTCTATATTTACAAAAATAATTTAATTTTCATGAAAAACTTTTGTGAATTTTGGAAAAAAATATTCTTTAAAATTATCGCAAATTGAAAAGAAAAACTTTGTATAATTTTTTGAAAAATTACTTAAATATTGTTTAAAAACTTGCATGAAACTTTTTTGTAAAGTTAAGCAATAAATCTTGTTTGCAAATTGGCAGAAAAAATTTTTGTATGTAAATTCATTTGAAAAAAAAAAAATTTAGTTGAGTTTGAAAATAAATCTTCCTTTAGAAAATAGTTTCATAATAAAAAAAATTTTTTGGAAAATTTGATAGGTAAAATTGGTAGCAAGTTTTATAACATTTTTTTTTATTCTAAAAATAAATTTTTTTAAATTTAAAAATAAATTTTTTTCAAGAAAATATGTTAAAAAATTTTTTTTTGGAAACATGTTAAAAAAGTCTTTCAAATATTGATATAAAATTTTTGTTAAATTTTGAAAATTTCAACAAAAAATCATATATCTAATTAATTTAAATTTTTCAAAAACTTATGCCAGAAAATTTATATTTAAACCCATTTTCCTTTAGTTTTTCAAAAATAATATTTTATTAGAAAATTTATTAATTCTATTGTAAAATTTAAAAAATCTGTGACTAGATTTTACAAGATTTTCAATTAAAATCAATCAGGAAATTCTGAAACCGACAAATTTCGAAACTATAAATTTCTCCCGTTTAATGCAACGCTTTTTAGACCCCTGCAGTAAAATTTTTTAAGTTTCGAAAAATTTGCTTTGTTTGTAAATATTAATAAAAAAATTGTCGTAAAATTATTATTTTTTTTTTAAATGGACCCTAAAGTTTTCAAAAGCCCCTTTTTCTGAGAAAACCACTTAATTTTTTAGTGAAAAGTTTCAAAATTCATACATCCACTTTTGGCAATTCAAAATAAAGTTAAATCAGAAAATTTTGAATTTCGAAATTTTTAAAAACTTAGTTTAACATTTTTTTTATTTTTCGAATTTTTTTAAGCTTACAAATTTGGAATATTAAAAGATTAACAAATTTTAAAAAACTCTTTCAAGCATTTCAAAACTAATTATTTTGATGGAAAATTATTAAATTTTTTTTTTGTAAATTTTAATCAGCATTAATTTTATGTTATTTATGTTTTTTTAAATTTTTTTAAGCTTACAAATTTGGAATATTGAAAGATTAACAAATTTTAAAAAACTCTTTCAAGCATTTCAAAACTAATTATTTTGATGGAAAATTATAAAATTTTTTTTTTGTAAATTTCAATCAGCATTAATTTTATGTTATTTATGTTTTTTTAAATTTTTTTAAGCTTACAAATTTGGAATATTGAAAGATTAACAAATTTTAAAAAAGTCTTTCAAGCATTTCAAAACTAATTATTTTGATGGAAAATTATTAAATTTTTTTTTTGTAAATTTCAATCAGCATTAATTTTATGTTGAATAAAAATCAAAAAAATTATTGTTTAAACTGCCTTGCACACTGTAGCTGGTTGTTTGGGTAGCAATGTAAGCAGATTTATTTACGCAAAGCAAATGCGCGGACACACTTATGCATTTTGACAAACACACACACACATACATACACATATTTACAATCTATGAACAAGCTTTAAAATGCCTTATGCATATGCTCCTTCTCACCACCACGCAGCCAGCGTACATTCAGTCATGATTAAGTGATTTTAGCACCAATGTTAAGCTTTTCTAACACATGCACACACACACACACATAAACATATACTACATGCACACACACAAATATACAATAACGTTTGCTTTAATAATGCTGCTGCTGCGTTAACATCTCAAACGCTTGCACTAATATTTTGCATATGGGTTCTTGGGGTCATTCAATGCATTGCCACACGCATACACACACACACACATACACACTCATATTCTCATTTATTATATGACTCGCATATTGCTAATGTAGGACAATTCATACTCCCTTTCTATTAAGCGTAGATTTATTGGTAGTAACTCGCATTTTGAACGACATGAATTATGGTTCGGTGGTTAGGGAATTTTGCATGCATTTAACAAGTTCTCATGAGCAAATGCGTACTAAATCATTGAAACTCGAGGGAACAATTAAAAATGTAGGAAATGCTAAAAAATATATTTCACGATAAATTTTTGGTTTTTGTGTTATAAATTAATGTTTTCTTTAGTTGATTTTTGAATGAATAAATTTTAGTTTAAATTTTTTTTTTTTTACAAAGGGTTTGGTTATTTTGAAGAGGTCACAAAAGCTACATTTAAAGTTGTGTTGAAAGAGATAAGAAGCTTAATTTTATTAAATATTTGCTATATGATAGCAGACAAAGTGTTGGGAAAAAATATTGTATTCAAAAATCTAGAAAGCCTTCAGGTTTAAATAGTTATCTAAATTTCTGAACTCTGTTGGCTCCTGGAAAAATCTATCTAATGCTCACAAAAAGGTATCCAAGAAAATATCTCAAGACCCGAACATTAAAACGGATGTTTGAGAGGTTGTATGGTCCAAATGGGACTACAATTTCATTCGGTGCTTGGTGAAGATTTTTTGAAATTTATTATCGAAACATGGAGAAATTTCTTCATTGAAACAGAGATTTATTTGAAGACCCAACTTAATGATAATTATGTAGATAATTTTTTTTCTCATCATCATGGGCAATCATGGTTTTATACAGAACTTTTATATCTGAATTAAAATTAAAAAAACAATTATATTAAACTATTCTATTAATTCAATTGATTAATTATGATAATCGAACATTTTTAGAATAATTAATCGATTAGGATTAAATTTTGTGTTCAATTAATGAGGTTTTATTTCGTTTTCAGATTTAATCTTAGGATTAATCAAATTAATCAAAATTTCAATTTCATTAAAATTTATGATTAATTGCGATAAGCCAGGATTAATCGATTAATTATTATCAAAATGTTCGGTTATCATAATTAATCAATTATTAAAAAAATAAAATTAATAATCAATATTTTACAGGTCTGATTTTATAAGTCTAAGATCTGTCAACCTTGTTTCGTGTGAACTTCTCAATTTCAGGAGTAATTCTCCAAATTTGTTGGATGATTTTATTTTTCCTTTTGAGGTTGATTCCCAAACAAATGGGGGAACTCACAGTACTCAATTCGAATCAGTTAATAGTGACGTAATTGGGACATACGCTATTGCTTCTTTGAAGACAGAAAGTACCAGGTTTACAGGACCCACTTAGTAAGCTCAGAAAAATACTCTCCGGTTCGATAAAATTGAATTCTGTTGACAGTTTATACTTCATGGAGAGTGTGGTTAGGTATTTTAACATCATTTGAAATCTTTTAATAGAACTTTACTATAAATTTGAGCAGTTCTTATATCAATACTTCACTTTGTCTAGTCCACCATTATTTCTAATACCATTAGACGTGCATAATCTATATATATAAAATTCAAATTATGTAAATATATATGTATGTAGGTATAGATCGACTTGCGTCCTAAACTTATAAACCGATCGTAACCAAATTTTACACACCCACTGTACATCTTCCAGGGATGGTCACAGGCTAAAAAATATTTTGATATATATAGGGGGCGTGGCACCTCCCATACAAATGGAATTTTCCATTGTCCGTATCTCCGGAAGTATTTATGTTAGACCATTGAAACTCGGTAAGGGGTTATATGGGATCGATCCCTACCACCTCCAAAACAACTGGGTATAACGAAAAAGTGGGCGTGGCACCTCCCATACGAATGAAATACTTCTTAGTCGATATCTCTGGAACTATTTAGGTTAGACCACTGAAATTTGGTGAGAGATTATATGAGATCGATCCCTACCACCATCAAAAAAAACTGGGGATAACGAAAAAGGGGGCGTGGCACCTCCCATACGAATGAAATACTTCTTAGTCGATATCTTTGGAAGTATTTAGGTTAGACCACTCAAATTTGGTGAGAGATTATATGGAATCAATCCCTACCACCTCCAAAAAAACTGGGGATAACGACAAAGTGGGCGTGGCACCTCCCATACGAATGAAATACTTCTTAGTCGATATCTCTGGAACTATTTAGGTTATACCACTGAAATTTGGTTAGGGGTTATATGGAATCGATCCCTACCACCTCCAAAAAAAACTGGGGATAACGACGGTGTGGGCGTGGCACCTCCCATACGAATGAAATACTTCTTAGTCGATATCTCTGGAAGTATTTAGGTTAGATCATTGAAACTTGGTTAGGGGTTATATGCAATCGATCCCTACCACCTCCAAAAAAACTGGGGATAACGAAAAAGGGGGCGTGGCACCTCCCATACGAATGAAATACTTCTTAGTCGATATCTTTGGAAGTATTTAGGTTAGACCACTGAAATTTGGTGAGAGATTATATGGAATCGATCCCTACCACCTCCAAAAAAACTGGGGATAGCGACAGTGTGGGCGTCGCACCTCCCATACGAATGAAATACTTCTTAGTCGATATCTCTGGAAGTATTTAGGTTAGATCATTGAAACTTGGTTAGGGGTTATATGGAATCGATCCCTACCACCTCCAAAAAAAACTGGGGATAACGACAGTGTGGGCGTGGCACCTCCCACACAACTAAAATTTTTCATTGTCCGTATCTGTGGAAGTATTCGGGTTACACCACTGAAATTTGGTGAGGGGTTATACGAGATCGATCCCTACCACCTCCAAAAAAATTGGGGTTAACGAAAATGGGGGCGTGGCATCTCCCATACTAATTTTTCAAGCTAAATATCTCCAAAAGTATTTAAGGCAGGAACCTGGAAATTGGTATAGAGCTAAATGATATCAAAACAATTTTCGCGCATAAAAGTGGGGTTATCGTAAAAGTGTTTAAAGTTAGGACCTGAAAATTGATCAGGAGATTAATGATATCAATAGTTCCCGTGTAGGAAAATTTTTTCGCTATTTACTTATGCTCCGGGACAGAAAACTAAAAACTTTGTGTATCGTGTAGCCTTAAACGGAATACTAAAATTTTATATTTTTGAAGTTGTATGCACAATGAAGTAGTGAAAAATTAATAAAAAAATCTATTTTGGGAAGAACGAAGTTTGCCGGGTCAGCTATATTTTATGTATGTATATAAATATGAAATCTTAAAGTATATTATTGATTTTGAAAGGCCCCCCAACTACTTACATCCCGAGCAACGCCGGGTACCCTGCTAGTATGATTATAAAGCGCATTTTCTCCACTTGTCTATCATACTTTCCTTATCCACTTTTCCTTTTCCATACCCAAAATTTGTTCAGCTTTCGCTAACTCGCTCGCTTACGCCTCAAAGTTTGTTTTTAGACACATTTAGCTAACCTCAAATATTTTAATATATTCACATCTTTCCCCGTTAGATACTCTATGCAAATATTTATGCCAAAAAATGTCTGCGCTCTTATATAACATGACTGAGTTGAATGTGATAAATATTTAAATGAGCGCGCGCGCCGAGACGTAAACATTTTTTAACTCTGCTTTGTTTGCAAAATGATTTATGTATTGCCTTATTTGACGATTTTCTAAGAAAATTTTGTTGAAACCCAAAAGCTTTATGCGCATTTACAAAGTGATTTTTTGGCTAAACAAAAGTATGCAAATATTTGTATTTATTATGCTACTTAAATGAGCGTAGCTAAAAATCATCTGGCATGAGTAATGAGTTTAAACAGATTTTTGGACTTTTGAGGAAAGTTAAGGCATTTTAAAATCTAGAAAAGGAAAGAGAAAGCTTTAATGTAAAAGCTTAGTACTGTGAAACTTTTGTTTATAAAATTTGATATCACCAAATTTTTTCGCTATCAAAGTAATCGAAAGTGATTTTAAAATAAATTTTATAAAAAAATTTTTTTTTCAAAATTTTTTAATTTGTTTTTAATTTCAAGAGTGGTGATTTTCCATAAACTTGCCATAATGCACACAATGTAAAAAATTTATTTTATTGATAGGATAATTTGAAGCGATTTTTCCAGTGAGTCAACGGAAACAAAAAAAAAGTTATAGCAGAATTAGGCAGGTTTTGGATCATTTGGCGATGGTTTTTAAGTCTTTTTTGGGCATTTTTGTGGACACTTTCGAGAACATTTCGGGATTGTTTTCAAAACTATATCTAACATTTCCAGGATAATAAGGGATTGTTTTCTTTACATTTTCTGGACCATCTCAATAATTTTTCGGTATTATTTCGTAATTTTTTTCGGGATTATTTTCGGGACTTTGTTTGATCGCATGGAGAGTTTTTTGTTAACATTTCGGAATTATTGTAGAATCATTTCGGGGCTATTTCGGGACTTTTCCAGCATTTTTTCTTGACCATTTAGAAACATTTTCCTGAATATACCGTGGCTGTTTGGGAACTACTTATGTTAGGAGGTATGCGGTATAATATCAAATCCTTTTTGAAGAATTTTACGGAATTTTTTCGGGATTTTTTTTTGATCATTTAGAGATTTTTTTGTTCATTTCAGGACTCTTTTAGCATTACTTCAGGACCTTTTGCAACATTTTCCTGAATAGGTCGTGCCTGCTTTCGGATGTTTTCAGGTATTTTGAGGAATAATTTCCGGTCCCTTTTCGGGGTTATTTCGGAATAGGTGGTGCTGCCGATTCAGAACTTTTTCTAGAATATTTCTGAACTTTTTCGGGATCGTTTAGAATTTTTCTTAAAAAAAATTTTTCAAATATGAAAATTGCTTTCGATCAGTTGCTCTAGCTCCGACAGTAATAAAGGCATGTGCATTAGGAAATTTTTCTTAAAATGTCCCATAGTGCAGCTTCAGTTATATAGCTTATACCAAACGCACAAGCAGCCTTTAAAATGTTATTTGATAGGTCCCATGGTTAAAAAAAAAAAAAACAAATAGCTAACTTGTTTACAAATGAATTCATATACCTCTTTCTAGCTTTAACTCGTAAATTCAACAAATGACTGCAAATAAGCAAATTTAGTTTTCATTAAATCGAATTTCGAATATTCAAATAATCATTTGCATTGAAATCGAGAATGAGCTCTCTGAAATATTTATCTAGAATTTGAACTCAGTAAGCTGCTTGCTCTTATTAACGGCTACATAAATTACTTAGTTAAGCTAATTCAATTTGTTGATTAATATATATGTAAGATTGCTTGAAACTTAGCAGCAGTCGAACAACAAATGAAAAGGCCATTTAAGCTTTGAATGAGTAGCTAACGATTGCTACGTTTGTGCAAAAACTTCAACTACCATAAATCTCGTAAAGAACTTACAGAAAAGCAGCAGCAGCTTGAACGCAACAAAAATGGTAGTACAAGCTACTGAAGCTATGAGTTATATCACCAGTTAAAGTGTGGAAGCTGTGGGGTATTAAACGCAGTAAAGATTTGCACAAGGTCTAACAAAAATGGAGTGAAGAAGAGAAAACCCATGCTTGTTAAGTAGTTAAAAGTTATATTCCAACCTGCGTAATTCTCTAGATATCGCATATGACAATTTACAAGCGTAGTTCTGATTATGCGAAGGTAAAGTGGTGATGTGAATTTAATCACTCAGCCCACTTACGCATCATATATGTATACGTGTGTGTGTATGCATCTGGTGCAAGTGCCATGTCAACACAAATTACTCGCTCACTTCATTTTTCATTTCAAACCAAACGCTTTTTAGTTAGATTATTTTCAAACAAATTTTTGAATTATTGGTTTGTCGTTGAATAATCATTTATCACGTGACAATATGAAGCCAAGGGAAATTGGTACGAAATCTTAGGGAGAAGGCATGATTGTGAAAAGTCACACAGTTATAAATGCATGAAAATTTATTGTAAAGTTTGCTCTCTCTAAAGTACTGGATTAAGTAATTTCTTGTGCAAGCGTGTCAGCAAAAAATTACGCAAACTTTTGGCACTTTGTGACAGCATGTAATGTTGTACTGCGTGATACTTCAGCATGTGATGTGCATTATTATATGACGTAAAAAAAAGTTTAGAATTATTTTTTTAAATCACATGTCACAACATTAATAATCATGTCATATGCTTTTTGAGCAATGTGACATCATGCGATGTTGAATTGCGTGATACTTTAGCATGTAATGTGCACTAATTTTTATTCTTATTTATTCTAGCAGGGTACCCGGCGTTGCTCGGGATGTAAGTAGTTAGGGGGCCTTTCAAAATCAATAATATACTTTAAGATTTCATATTTATATAATATAGCTAACCCGGCAAACTTCGTTCTTCCCGAAATAGATTTTTTTATTAATTTTTCACTACTTCATTGTGCATACAACTTCAAAAATATAAAATTTTAGTATTCCGTTTAAGGCTACACGATACACAAAATTTTTAGTTTTCTGTCCCGGAGCGTAAGTAAATAGCGAAAACATTTTTCCTACATGGGAACTATTGATATCATTAATCAATTTTCAGGTCCTAACTTTAAACGCTTTTACGATAACCCCACTTTTTGCGCCAAAATTGTTTTGATATCATTTAGCTCTATACCAATTTCCAGGTTCCTGCCTTAAATACTTTTAGAGATATTTAGCTTGAATAATTAGTATGGGAGGTGCCACGCCCCCATTTTCGTTAACCTCAATCTTTTTGGAGGTGGTAGGGATCGATCTCATATAATCTCTCACCAAATTTCAGTGGTCTAACCTAAATACTTCCAGAGATATCGACTAAGAAGTATTTCATTCGCATGGAAGGTGCCACGCCCACTTTGTCGTTATCCCCAGTTTTTTTGGAGGTGGTTTGGATCGATCCCATATAACCCCTTACCGAGTTTCAATGATCTAACAAAAATACTTCCAGAGATATCGACTAAGAAGTATTTCATTCGTATGGGAGGTGCCACGCCCACTTTTTCGTTATACCCAGTTGTTTTGGAGGTGGTAGGGATCGATCCCATATAACCGCTTACCGAGTTTCAATGGTCTGACATAAATACTTCCAGAGATACGGACAATGGAAAATTCCATTTGTATGGGAGGTGCCACGCCCCCTATATATATCAAAATATTTTTTAGCCTGTGACCATCCCTGGAAGATGTACAGTGGGTGTGTAAAATTTGGTTACGATCGGTTTATAAGTTTAGGACGCAAGTCGATCTATACCTATTTACATAATTTGAATTTTATATATATAGAAGATGTGACCTGCTAGACGTACAAAAAATTTGAATTTTTTTTAAGTCGAATGATAATTATATCATATGCCTTTTGAGCAATATGACATCATGTGATATGCAATTGCGTGATACTTCAGCATGTGATGTGCATTAATTTTTATTCTTATTTAGATTTTTTTTTAAATC